>CAIGQQ010037872.1:8547946-8565385 GCA_903798035.1 Danio albolineatus | reverse complement strand
AATCGCTTTAAAAGCAATGGGTTTACTCACTTTATTAAGTAAAGTCAACTATTCGCTTTAAAAGCAATGGGTTTACTCACTTGTTTAAGTAAAGTCAGCTAATCGCTTTAAAAGCAATGGGTTTACTCACATTTTTAAGTAAAGTCAGCTAATGGCTTTAAAAGCAATGGGTTTACTCACTTGTTTAAGTAAAGTCAGTTAATTGCTTTAAAAGCAATGGGTTTACTCACATTTTTAAGTAAAGTCAGCTTATCGCTTCAAAGGCAATAGGTTTACTCATTTTTTTTTTGCTAGAATGCAACCTTTGATAATGAAGCTTTCATTCAATCACCATTTACAAACAACCAGGACATTATTAACCAGTAATGTGATCTTTCCTTCAGAACTTCCTCATTCTCCTGCTAGAAAGGCAGTTCTATGAGGCGTGTCGTCGATTTCCCATCACGCAACCAGACGTGCCTTCATTTCAGTGTGTGTGTGTGAGACAGAGAACATGGAGGAGGAGCTTGACTGGAACTGAGAAGTTTGGCTCTGTTGTTTTGCCCTGGCTTTGTTCCAGGGCAGAAATGCTTTGACCGAACACGCATCATTTTAACGTGGATGCGCAAAACACTCAGGAATCCCTTTCACTGAGAAGTAATGAGAAGATGATGTTGAGTTTAAATGTATATGCTTTGGCTGTTAGTCAGAAATCTAAAGAATATGACAAAACAAATGCTGTGAAATGAATGCACCGCCTTAAATTTTTAAGTTAAGTCATCAACTTGCATTATACACAAAACTGACTAAAAATAGCTCACGATAAAAATGAGGGCGAACAATGGTTAACTTATTTCTAAATGAACACAATGGTTACTGTGTGACAGCTCATGTGATCATACTTTCAGTTTCTTTTTTAACAGTTGCTTTGGTTGACACAAGTCTGCCATTTATTGATTGATTGATTGACTGTCAATAATTGTTTCAATTCCCAGTTCTGGGTTGCAACTGGAAGGGCATCCACTCTGTAAAACATATACCGGAGTAGTAGGCGGTTCATTCCTCTGTTGTGACACCTGATTAAAATGGACTAAGCTGAAGAAAAATAATCAAGTGTTGGGGAAAGTTAATTTTGAAAATAACTAATTGCGTAACTTAGTTACTTTTTATGGAAAGTAATGCATTACGTTAGTTTTGAGTTACTTTTGCGTTTCTTTTTCATACCTGAGGCTTGCAGGGTATTTTTCTTTTTTCTTTTTTTAAAAATAGAGGAGCTCTGCATTTAATGACACTTTGTATAACCTACACCTTCATTTACCTTTAAAAAAACAAATGAAAAAAAAATGAATAATGATACCTTCTCAGAACTTGATGACGCAACACATGCCATGTATACAGACTAATGAAAGGTTAAAGCAACGCGTTTGCTACTTTTGTATGTTTGTCTTATTCATTCATTCATTCATTTTCTTTTCGGCTTAGTCCCTTTATTAATCCAGAGTCGCCGCATATCTTTGGACTGTGGGGGAAAGCACCCGGAGGAAACCCACGCGCACACGGGGAGAACATACAAACTCCACACAGAAATGCCAACTGACCCAGCTGAGGCTCGAACCAGCAACATTCTTGCTGTGAGGCGACAGCACTACCTACTGCACCACCGTGTCACTGTGTTTGTCTTATTAGGTCAGTGAAATCACTGTGCATTGAGACTGTCCCCTTTTTTCATTCATTCATTCATTCATTTTCTTGTCGGCTTAGTGCCTTTATTAATCCGGGGTCGCCACAGCGGAATCAACCGCCAACTTATCCAGCATATTTTTACACAGCGGATGCCCTTCCGGCCGCAACCCATCTCTGGGAAACATCCACACACACACACACATTCACACTCATACACTATACGGACAATTTAGCCAACCCAATTCACCTATACCACATGTCTTTGGACTTGTGGGGGAAACCGGAGCACCCGGAGGAAACCCACGCAACCACGGGGAGAACATGCAAACTCCACACAGAAATGCCAACTGACCCAGCCGGGGCTCGAACCAGCGACCTTCTTGCTGTGAGGCGAACGTGCTAACCACTAGGCCACCGTGGTGCCCCCCCCTTTTTTCCATGTGTTCAAAATAATGAGAACATTTCCATTACAGAAATGTAAGCCTCTGCCATCTGTTCCTGCGAGTGTGATTCAACGTGATTACACTATTTTTAAATCAGCAAACTATTTTTAAAAGCTTATTAATGAATCTAAAATTAGCTCGAGTTACATTTTTAAAAAAGTAACTCAAATATTATTAAATGAAAGTATTAAAGTAAAGCGTTACTTAGGTAATATTATGTAACTCGCGTTACTTGTAATGCGTTAGCCCCAACACTGAAATGAATGAATGAATGAATGAATTGTTCCAATCATTTTGTATCTGTGCTTATTTTCATTTTTTGCTCTAAATGTGTCAAAACGTACAAGGTGTTTACATGTCTAAATTGTAATTTGTGAAAAATCCAGGAACTCTACTGAGTCATTAAACTGTCACCTTTGCCCACAATAATATATGTTTATACTATTAATATATATTAGAAATAACTAGCAACAACTTATTACAAAATAACGAGTATGACTGGATTGTTGTTGTCTTTAGGAGCTGTGGGTTTCTTCAAACAGACAGGAAGCCACTCTTTTCTACGGCATTTCTTCCAGATAAGAGCTTAAGAAGAGCCGTGTCTTTGAGCGTGTCCTGTATTCACAGGTACTGACGTCTTTATGGGGAAAAAAAGCCCTTGTTGCTTCTGGTTTATACGGGTTATAAACCGCACAATTTCAAGAAATCGTGTTGGTGTTATTGGAATGAACGGTAAGATTATTCTAAACTCCATTCATTGACGTGAATATAAATGTGTAACTAAAAGGTAATGACTTATATTTGGTTTGAAAGATTGCTCCAGTTGTGTGTGTGTGTGTGTGTGTGTGTGTAAGATTCAAAGATCAGACTTACTCTTGTGCCAATTATTGTATTAATCACACTGCTGACTCGCTGTAACTAGACTACAAAACAGTCTGTGTCAGAATAAACGCTGTCGATACTGTCATTCTTAAATTGTCATGATTGTTCATTTATAGGTTTGTTTCTCAACCACACTGCTGGAGCACCACCAGCTCTGCAATTTTTTCTATGTCTCCTCAACCTAAACCACCTGATTCTGATCATCAGGTTATTAGCAGAGACTGAAAGACCTGTAATAGCTGTGACAGTGGTCCTCCAGGAACGTGGTTGAGAAACACTGATTTAGAGTTATTTTGAAAGTGTGTCTTCTACAGTGTACAAAATGTATCAATTAACAGTCTGGATTTTTCTTATTAAGAGCTGTTTTTTTTATTTTATTTGTGCTTTCGAATTGCATTATGTAACCTTCATCTCTGCTTTAACAACCTTTGATGTTGAAAAGTTTGTGACTTTTATTGTCTTGGATACTATGGTACAAAAACATGTATTAAGGTATTGCATTTTCTGTTATGGGCGCCACGGTGGCCTAGTGGGTAGCACGTTCGCCTCACAGCAAGAAGGTTGCTGGTTCGATCCCTGGCTGGGCCAGTTGGCATTTCTGTGTGGAGTTTGCATGTTCTCCCCGTGGTTGTGTGGGTTTACTCCGGGTGCTCCGGTTTCCCCCACAGTCCAAAGACATTCGGTACGGGTGAATTGGGTAAGCTAAATTGTCCATAGTGTATGTGTGTGAATGAGAATGTATGGATGTGTTTCCCAGAGATGGGTTGTGGCTGGAAGGGCATCCGCTGCGTAAAACATTCCGCTGTGGCGACCCCGGATTAATAAAGGGACTAAGCCGAAAAGAAAATGAATGAATGAATGAATTTTCTGTTATGTTAAAGATTTAAAAAAAACATTTGATTTCAGAACTTATTATTTCAAACTATTCAAATTTAATCAAACGTTCTTAAAATGTCATTTGAAAGCATTATTTAGCAGAAACTGCTCACTAGAAACTAAATGAAAGGATATCCAATGCTTGGTTGTGTCTGCCATTTGCTCAGTGTTGGCTCATTTTCCAGAGATGGTCTAAATTTAGAAAGAACCGGAAGCTCTAAAATATGCAAAAACTATTTTAAATCAAATCTAATTTCTAATAACGAAAGTAATTTCCCTCAAAATCTTTTTATTAAGCATCATTTTCAGGATTCTTTTTCAAAAAGCTGAATGAAGGATTGATGAAGGAACACATGACACTGATTGAAGTAATAATGCTGGAGCTTTGGCATCACAGGAACACATTACATTTTAATATACAGCGCTCAGAATATATGAGTACACCCCCACAAGTCTCTCATTTAGATTAATATTTTCTACAAGATGCTTTACTATATTATATTTGTGCATATGCATTAGTTTAGTCAGTACTGAAGCAAATCCAGAGCCTAACAAAATAACTTACAATAATGGCTCAAAATTAGTAGCCCAAATTCGAAGACTACGTCGAATAGTTCGGACTGCTGAGCGAATCATTGGTACAACCCTCCCTACTCTCCAAGAACTGCACTTATCCTGAGCAAGCAGAAAGGCTGCCAAAATCACTCTGGACCCCTCACACCCAGCACACTGCCTCTTTGAACTGTTACCTTCTGGTCGGGGCTACAGAGCACTGCGCACCAACAGAAACACAGAAACAGTTTCTTCCCTCAGGCAATCCATCTCGTGAACACTTGATGATAACAATCGTGGAACCAACATCACTACTTGCAATACACTTTTTACACACACATACACTTTTTTAACAACACACTTTACAAGCCAATTTGCACATAACAGCTGCACATATAACGTTGTATATAGTAATACACCTGTACATACACTTGTCAATTTGTATATTTGCATTTAACACTTACTTCTATTTTTGGAATCTATTTATTATCTGTTTTTTGTCCTGTCTCGGTAATTCTGTTGCACTGTTGAAGCTCTGTCACGAAAACAAATTCCTCGTATGTGTGAACATCCCTGGCAATAAAGCTCTTTCTGATTCTGATTATATGTAAGGGAAAAATATTTAATAACATTTTCAAAAATAGCGAATATCAAGAGAAACAAAAGTATGATTTTGTTGAAATGTTGTCGTTTGTATCCCCCCCCCCCCCCCCATATTTTGCATGAATTTAAATGTATTATCTTTCCATTTCTGAAGATGTTCTGTGACTAATATATTATTATTAAAAAATTATATGTTTAATAAATCTGTTTTGCTCAAATGCACCAATTATATTACCTATATTCACTGAGAAATGGATAAAAATATTCAATTTCAAAATGGGGTGTACTCATTTATGCTGAGCACTGTATATTAAAAAATAAACTGTTATTTAAATTATAATAATATCTTATGATATAAAATATAATCTAAAATAAATGCACCTTTAATAATGAGCACAAGAAAAGTCCTTTCCTGAGAAATGTTCTGTACCCATACTTTAAAGAAGAAGAAAAAGCATTCTTATTTTACCCTTGGGAAAATCATAATTCATTCAACTCTTCAACTGCTGGAGACAGCAATATCCCCTGACTTCAAAAACATAATCATTGTTCTGTACTCCAACAGATTTTAAATGACAAAAGAGAAACAAAAAGTAAAAGAATACATTTCCAAATAGTGGAAATGGAGTGATTCAAAATTTTGGATCAAGAAGCAAAACTTTCCCATGTTTCAAAACCAGTTAGGTAACTCCGTAACATAACAGTGTGTTTCTATGCATTATATATAGCACTGCTCAGCGTCGAAACTGCTTGGATGACACAATGACATGTTATGAGCACATACCAGTTGCATCAGCACTGCATGTCATAGATCACCGAGTTCAGAAATATAAAAGCTGAACATATTCATATCTCAAAGCTCCCTTTCTTTCTTACAAAAAAACAAAGAGGCACACCAAATTACAGCATTAAATCTTTTATTCACCTGAACTGAGGAATGCGAAAGTCAGATTACCTAAGAACGAATACATACACGAAAATCACAAAATCCTGGTTCAGTAGTATAAACTTTATAAAAATACAAAAATCCACCACTGGTCACATAAAAGCAAACCTCATAAGTGTATGTTGAATGAAGTATAAACAGAACGAGACACTGGTACACATATTTTAAAAACAGTCATCTCACTTTTGAGAAACCAAAGAAAAACATGTTTAAGAAAGTACATCTGAGAACCTTGGATATGGTTTAAATGACATAGCCATTACCCAGGGATCAATTCCCTGTTAGTTCCCATTCTAAGGAACACAATTATCCTGCCAGCGTTTGAGAAAGTCTCAAACTTCTCCAGTATGACCATCAGACTGTTATATGTTTCGTAAAATCTCAAAGTTTAAGCACACTTTCGCACCATGTTAAAGCCAACCCTCACCGCATCGACAGACAGTTGTTTTTTTCCGCATCAGCACATTTTCTCTTGTCAGCAACCGTTCCCATATTTTCTCATGGGATTTATAGGGTCAAACAGTGATGTACTGTAATATCTTTGATTGTCCCTGTATGCTGGCATCTATCAGTGCGGTGTGAATCGGCATTTACAGTAATCCCTACACATTAAAGCCTCCAGATATTTGAACAAAAATACATTCAGTGAACAGAAACCGTGGCCTACGCTTTAAGACCAAGTAAAACCAACAATATCTTCGACTATTCGGGAAATTCCCAGGCGTAATGCTCCATATGGATCTCCTGCCCCATATTTCCAGAAGGGTACTGTATCTGCGGGATCCTCTGATTGGCGCCATTGGGGTCTATTTGTCTCATGAGTTCTGGAGTACTTCCGTTGTTGCAGTTAAGGAGGGCTGTGAAGGACTGTACACAATCCGAGGACGAGTTGCCCAATGGAACCATGTTGCTCAGACCTTGAGGTTCCTGTTTCAACTGGATGCCTGGTTGATGATTACCCATGAGGCTTTGGAAGATATCCTCCTCTAAGCCGCTTGTAAACTGGTAGCCCGTTGCTAGTGACCCACTGGCACCCGATGCTCCATTTTGTGTGTTTTGAGGCGGTTGGGAGCCGTAGTTAAACCAGGCTCCTTCCAGTCCTTGTCTTTGTGGTGGTGGCTGTTGGGATTGCTGGTTGGTGGTTGGTCCATTGGGTTGAAGAATCTCCAGATCCATTGAGGTCAACAGAGGAAGGCTGTTTCCGTTTTCCCCTGCAGTTGGCATGCTGGGACTTGGGTTCACCTGCTGCAGACCTACACCATTATTGGGCACAGTGGTGTTGGTGACTTGACCGGTCCATTGGCTTAGAGCTCCCGGTGCCGTGGTTTCTGATGGACGTGGCATCATAGGGCAAGACGGAAGGCCTTTGTTATAATAGACTGACTGATTTTGGCGGGCCACCCCTTGGTTTGGTGGGCGATAGTAATTTGGTGGCTCTGTGAAAAGATTTTGTCGTGTTATATAGTAATATTGTCTGTATAAAGAGTGTGTGCTGTTATTTACAGTAGTAATAGCCGTTGTGTTGCCTTACCGGTTTTGATTCTCTGATTCATCACAGTGGCTGAAGACGTGGCTTTTGTTCTGTTCATGAAGCTCATGGCTCCTTGGGAGAAGCTTGGGAAGGAGGATTTCATCTGCATGTCGATTTTACGTTTCTTCTCTCGACAGCCGTAGGGATCTAAAAAAAAATACAAATGTTCAATTATATTTAAATGATCATTTGACCTACTCAAAAATATATACAGTTCTCTTAAACAAATGGGATTTATGTATTTAGAATATTTACAAATAACATAAATAAAATGAGTGTATTTTGTGATATTTATATTCATAATTTGATATTGTATGTAAAAGAAAAAAAGACGCGTATACTTAATAGTATTTATATTAAATAGAACCTATTTTGCTCTTTTTAAAAGAAATAAAACATGTTTCTGTTGTCCCCAGAGCAGGGGTGACCAACCCTAATCCTGGAGATCGACCGTCCTGCAGATTTCAGTTGCAACCCATATCGAACACACCTGCCTGTAACTTTCTAGTACTGTTTAGGTCCAAATTAATTGGTTCAGGTGTGTCTGAACTCAGCAGAAGGGTCGATCTCCAGGGCTGTTTCTCAATATGCGTTCTTCAGCGGTCTTGCGTCCTCGTGTTCTCGTGTAACGACATCATCATCCGCCGAAATTTAGTTCCAATACTCAAGACCACATGAACGGAGGACGCGTGAAAGTTTCCGGATGTGTTCTTGATATCGAGGACGCACCAATGCAGACTTGAGCACCGAACTCGCTCTAGTAATCCCAGAAGTCATTGCGACTGGAGGTGGAAGCGCAGCATTTTATATAGATTTATTATTAAAGTTCAGAGATGTACTTATTTACCTCAGGAGTTTCCCTAAATGAGACGGTGAAAGTAAACATTAATGTGAAAATCTTAATAAAGGCATAAACACATTAAGGGTGTTTATTTGTTGAAACTCGTATTAAAATCTGTTTTATTTGTGATGTGCAGCGTATATTTCTGAAGTCTTTATGCAGAGTATATATATTGTGAAATGGGGGAAATCAATAAATCGTTGTATAAATGCTGTAATGTTTAAATACTTTTCGGTTAAATACGCGTGAGGGTCATGTGACCATCAGGAAGAACGCAGCATCTCATTTCTCACAGGACGCGCTCTCTGTCCTCGCGGTCTCCCGAATTCGTTCTTCCGATGTGACCTGGCTAGACTGGTCTCCACAAGAACACAAGTCCGTTCTCTGCGTTCTTGGAATTGAGAAACAGCCCAGGAGCAGGGTTGAGCACCCCTGCCCTAGAGTATGTGTGTGTGAAGTTTCAGCTCAAAACACCACACAAATAATTATTTATAACTCTTTGAAACTGCTCCTTTTAGGCTTCGATCCAAATTGGTCCAATTTGGTGACTGTCGTTTTAAATTTAAATGAGTTTGTTGCATTTTCATAAACAAGACTAATGTTCTATGCTAATAAGGGAGGGATTGTCACTAAAAGGTGGGGATTTCCCCCTCTGATAACATGTACAAAGTGAGAATGTCACAGTTTTTATGAAGTGTGATCATAAAAAAAATAATAAAATTAATAAATTGCTGTTGCAAAAAAGACTGTTGCTACAGTGTTTAAACCCCTAGGAAAGTGATGTTTGCAAATGGATCCCCTTCAAGATGTGTTTTAAGCTGATCTGATCATAAGAGGGATACAAATTCCTGTTTACATACGGTGTTTTTTTGGTTCGCATCGTTTCTGTTCATTTTCACCTTCAAAAATCGTATTATTTTAAACAAAACTGTTTGAAATCCCGCTTGGCAAGCACTATCAAATAATATGCCCTATAGTTCAAAAAATGACAGTTTGAGTTTTTTTTGGTTGTTCGAACTCATTGGACCACATAACCTTTAAATTGTTTACTCTCCAACAGTGATCCAGTGAAAAACACTTTAAAACACATCTACCTCTCAAAGTGGCCAAAAGTGGACAAGCTCAAAACATTTTAGACCCGGTATTTATCTCCCAATTATGATCCAGTTTACAAAAATGCATTTTAAAAAGCACATCTGAAAGAGACTGACCAATTTTCTCTATAATTTAGTTGCATATTTGCATGCCTATTATTAGAATGTTGGCTGTTTATTAGTACTTATAAAGTGTTTATTCTGCATGATCGTGTTCTGCATTCCTACTAAATACCTTAGTACTGCATTTCTAACTATTAATAAGCAGAAAATCAGTCATAATTAATAAAGTAAGAATAAAGATAAGAATTATTAGAAAAATGCAACCATAACATTGTTTGAAAGTACATTTCTATGAAGAATGTGTATTTAAACTTTATTTTATCTCTTATTTAGCATTGTAAACCAATGTGACATCCCGTTTCTCATGAAGCACAATCAAATAATCCAATTAATAGTATGTTTAAAAAAAGGATTATTAGTTTATTTTTTAATCAATTTTTTACCTTTGTCATCAGGCAGGTATCTGAACTCCATGGGCTCGCTGACCTCCTGGTCTGTGGGACGGCGCAGCTGCATGCGCACAGTGACAGGGGAAGTGATGCTGGTGTCACAGTAAGCAGGGGTCTTGAACACTATGGCCACTTGCCTATGCACATCAGCCTGAGAGAAAGATCCTTTGGCCTCCCAGGTCTGAGTGAAGAACCGCACCTCAATGTCATCTAGAGTAAGACCATGTGATGGTGTGAGGGATGGGTTAAATGAAATGGCATGAATTAAAAAATAGAATGGATTTTTATGGATTAATGTTTAATAAATGGAAATGTGATGATTGGTCAATTCTGAAATAAACAAAAAAGTAAACTAACAAAGTATTAAATTATATAAATAAAATAAAATATTTTTTTAAATGAACAATGATCAATATGAAAAAGGAACATATGAGATCGAATTATTATATGGAAAATAATTTATCATTAATTATTAAGGGTGCAATAAGCAATTTTGGATGGAAAATTAATAATGAATAAAAAAAATACCAAAATAAAATAATAGAATAAAATAAATTATGAAAAATGAAGATGAGATTGAATTATTAAATGGCAACATAGTTTTTAATTAAATAAAAAAGTGCAGTAAGGAGGTTTGGATAAAATTTCATGGATAAAAAAAAAAAAAAAATGATGAACATGAAAAATGCACATTTGAGATTAAATGATTAAATGGTAAATAATGTTTCATTAATTGTCTTTTATTAAGGGTGCAGTAAGTATTTTTGGATGGAACATCATACATAAAATCTCACAAAAATACATTCCACACCCGTCTCTGTGTCAGATCTAGACTTTGTAAACTGCAGAAAAGTCAAAAGGCTGATTTTTATTTTTGTAGCCATTCAGATTTTGTAGCCATTCTGAGTGTTTGAGTTCCAGCTTTTAAGTGTGATGTTGTACAGAACGTACAAATAAGGTTGTTCTCAAACATGTAATACCAAAACGACTGAAATGTCTCCAAGCGCCTCAAATTACTCCAAAGTCTTACAAACGTACCTTTCTGCACTTTATCGCAGAGCAGGAAAATCTCATCGCCTCCCTTCACACTGCCGCTATTCTTGTTCACCCGGCAGATCCGCAGCTCGGCTGTGTTCGGGGCCCCTGAAAAACAGCATAAGCCAGTCACATTGAAGATTAGAACGTCTTAAGCAACTTGAAACACAGACAAAATGCGCCTGGGGAAATAATCGCTCACATTCTTTGACTTTATCAGTGTATCTGCAGGCACGCTTGCAAACATTGTGTCCTTACACCGAAAAAGCAGTCAAACCTGTCATGATTTAGACAGCGAGGGTGGAGATGTTTATTACTTCCTCTTTTCTGGGTTAAACGAGATCATTATTTTAAAATTTGGGGCATCTGCAAGTTTTCAAGCTCATGTTTTTACTGCATTGTCACGAGAAAAACATGCGAATCAGGCTTTATGTGCGGATGCAGGAGTTTATGACCGAAGCTTTTTTGTTTTTTTATCTGCTCTGACTTATTTGGCTTTGCACAAACCTCACAAACACTCTGTGAATGCACTGCTGTTGTGCTGAACACCACCGTCACGTGAGGAAGTGTTGAAATGGACCATATTCACTTCCTGTAGTGAGATATGGCCACTGTAAGCTCTGTCACGTAAGCAGTGCATTGCCACAAAAAGATCTTCCTGCTCTCTGCTATGCTAGTAGTGACATTCTGTGTGACCGTATGGGACCTGGGATCTGTATGATTTATAAGTCTATAAAATGGCACAGAAAACTTTAAGCATGTAGCAAATCGTAACTGTCGATTAGCTTTAAAGTTACTAAAAATGATGATTATATTACAACAAAATGTATTTTTGGACAAACAAGCAAATTAAATGCAATGCAAAAACACTATAAGAGATGCATGAATAAGATATATTATATAGTTACTTTAATGTAAGGATATTCCTTTAGCACTTATATTTCTATGTGTCTTTAATACATGGCGAGTAATTTTCTCCTATAGTAAATTCTGGTACTTTATGCAAAATACAGTTGAAATTGTAATTAATAATGTAATTATTTTTCTAACGTTCTTCAAGTCATTTTCTCCTGGAGTAAATCATGTTTCTTTTAGTTTGGCTTGAAAAAAAAAGAAAATAAAACAAAACTGCTGTTTTCAATTGACTGCGGATATGGCTACTGAACCTGTCTAGTTAACCAAGCTTTATAATTGCACTTAAAGTTGAATACTCGTGTAACCCAGCGGTCCTACTGCACCCAAAACAGTCTAAGCTGGGATCGAACCAGTGATTCTTTGTATGAGGGTTGGTTGCTTTAACAAGGAGGCTAAAGACCATGACCTCTAGCGTCTGTTGATAGAGCACCTTTTGAGGTCAGGGGAGTGAGGTTTACCTGCATAGCATTTCACAAGCTGGCATCTGTTACACTCACCCCCCTAAACCTCACTCCCATCCCGGACGAGCCCCCACATCACCCAGCCTGCACTCACATGGAACCCCTACTGCACCCAACCGAGTCTGAGCTGGGATCGAACTGGCGATTATTTGTATGGGAGTTGGTTGCTCTAGCAAGAAATCTAAAGACCATGGCCCCACTAGCGCCTGTCGCTGGAGAACCTTTTGAGGTGAGAGGAGTGAGGTTTACCTGCATAGCATTTCACTAACTGGTCTTTGTTACACACAACCCCCTAAACCTCACTCCCATCCCGGACGAGCACCCACGTCACCCAGACTGCACCCACATGAGACCCTTACTGCACCCAACTAAGTCTGAGCTGGGATCGAACTGGCAATTATTTGTATGGGAGTTGGTTGCTCTAGCAATCTAGCCTGTCGCCTGTCGCTAGAGAACTTTTTGAGGTGAGAGGAATGAGGTTTAGCAGCATAGCATTTCACTAGCTGGCCTCGGTCACACTAGTATCTTGGAAAATAATAAAAATTATTTCAATGTCACAGACGAGGTGACATATGAAATCTTTCTCAAACTTTTACATGCATTTAGGGTTTAGAAATCAAATTAAAAGGCATTCACCAAGTTACTCTTATTTTACCATAGTAGTTGCTTGGAGTTTGTATCAATGTTTGCTTAACCATTACTTAACAGATCAGAAGTAAAAAGTTGTAATGATGAAGCATCTGAGATGTTAAAATGAAATAAATAAATACTAATACATCAAATGCGCGGTGGCTTTTAAAACTCTTGTATTTAAAATAAAAAATGGTTGAAAAAAATCTCTCTGTTAAACATCACTTAAAAAATACTTGTAAAAGATTTGTAAAAATTTTAAAGGAGGGGTAATAATTTTGGCTTAACTCTATATGCATATTCCCACTGAAAAAAGCTTTACTGAACTCTAACTGTACCAAAAACTTTTACAAAAAATGATTATAAAATTAACATCCTTATTGTATTACAGTAAAAATACTGTATTACATTTCTTTTAAATTGTACTCAAACAAACCAACATACTAAAGCTATGCAAAAAGCACCAGTTACACACCTTTAAATGTAATTTCAAATATTAAAAGATGATTACTTTTACAGATTATAGGCACAATTCTTTCAAAAGTAACTGAGCCATGTCTTGTTGGGGGAGAATTTGATTGGTCAAAAGAACTAAAGTCATAAAAGTCATTGATTCTTAATAGAAGAGGTAAGACTCTGTACGTTTGGGATGCTAATATCTTCTAAATCAAAACTGTGTCATTATTTTGGAGCACAATAGCTTAAAGATAAACCTTAAGATAAACGTAATGATGCTGACACCCAGAAAAATGTGATTTTAATTTGAGGGGTTCTTCAATAGTGTGTGCCGACTCACTGTTGTCATAGATAGGGTTGGAAACGATGGGAGGCAGCATGGTGTTGTACATCCCGCTCTCATCCTGTAAGTAAATCTGGAAGCACAGACGCACCACGTTCAGATCATACTCTTCAGTCTGTAGCAGCTGCTCACGGGGAACTGTGGACACACACACACACAAAAACACACAAAACCATATTAGACGCAATGTGAATCTTAGATATCACCTGTGTGTCAAAACAAAGAGAGCCAGTCATGTGAACGAGCTGAATGAGGAGGAAAGAGGAAGAGGGAGAAGAACACGAAACAGATACAAGAATGAAAACTAATTCAGTCTGTTTAAAAATAGCTGACATGCTTGAACAACCTTATTTTATGAAATGACTTAGATTTCACGTAGATAAAGCATATTTAACATGGCTATATCACAAAACACAATCACAAAACACAAAATAGAGAAAATAGTTAATCTACTCTTTTTTTTACAGTGTTATAGTGCTGTCCAATAAATACAACACTGTAATTTAACAAAACAATAGATAAATAAATGATGTCATTTAAAAACAAGTTCTTTACCTATTCATTTTCATGCCTTTGTGCACTATTGTACACATGCATAAAAAGCATTTCCTTACAGTGTAAAATGCTATGATAACATCATATTTTAAGAGGCAGGACTACATATTTACTAGCATGTTAAGATGACGTGAGCATAGAAAAGCCGTCTGCACGTATTCTGTTGCAGCCAGAAAAGCCACTGACACCTACAACCTACAAGACTGTGTGTTTCCTGCCCACGGCAATGACAAGCACGGCTATGAGATCACAGGAGGTGGAAATAAACACCCAAACACTCTGACGATAAGAGACACCACCGCGCTGCTGCCAACATACTCTAATTTATAACCGTGATATGATATATTAAAAATATCCATATTTAATACCATCCAGTTTTTTGTAGTATACATAACAAGAGACTCTAATGAACTTCACAACTTAATAAATGTTAATCTGTTTATCCGGAAATTGTGAATCCACAGGTCCTATGAGAAATGGCACATAACCTCCAAGAAAACCACAAACGTGGTCACTTTTTAGTATGTGAGGGTTGCCTCTGCATTAATTCTCATCTGACATTACAGACATATTAAACAGCTCTCCTGTTAAAAATAATAGTAGTAAACTTAACTACAGTGAATTTGTCACTATGACGATTTTTGGAATGATTTCAAACAAGAGAACGGGCATACAACTAAACACTAACATTCGTAATAAGTGTTTATACACATTTGGAAAACATCTCAATTATTTGGGGCAAATTTGAATTTACAAACATGCTTATTAGTATATTTCTCCACATATTTCAATAATTGCCAATATTGTATTTTTACAGCCATGCCAATAAAGAAGTTGTGAACAATTTGAGAGAAAGAGAGATGTATTTAGCAAAAATCGAATCGTGTGTTTTGTTTTTCTGTAAGTATATATGTTATGCAATCAGTTTATGATTGTATTCATTGTTTATGTAATCTGGAACGCTTGCGAAGTCATACCAATAAACCTCTAGCGAATTAAATAGAATTGAGAGAGAGAGATTGTAGATCAGGGGTGTCCAAACTCACCCCTGCTGGGCCAGTGTCTTGCATTGTTTAGCTCCAACTTCCTTCAACACACCTCCCTGGAAGTACGTACAAAGTATGTACACCCAGAAAGAGCCTGATTAGCTAGTTCAGGTGTGTTTGATTGGGGTTGGAACTAAAACATGCAGGTCACACGCCCTCCAGGACTGAATGTGGGTACCCCTGTTCTAGATTGTTCTAAATGACTACGTTTACATGGACATCAGTAATCGAATTTTTTGCCTTAATATAATTAAGACAATAATAAGATTAAGGTGTTAGATTAATAGGCTTTTTGAATGGTCCTTTCAGGATCACGTTTTACATGTTATAGCATATAATTCGATTAACGTCATTGTGTCACCGCGCTGTCCGCATTTCCTCCGCAGTTTCATGTAATTTCGGGTATATATTTCTTTTTTTTTTTAATACTTAGTTTTTATTGATTATTTAGCAACATATAACCATTAGGAACAAAACAAACAAACAAACAAAAAATAATAATACATACATACATAAATATACATAAATACATATATATGTATATACGCAAATACATCCATTCCGCACAAGTATATCTATATATATATATATACCCATATAAAAATATTAAATAACCTCATCAAAATAAATAGACGAAATAACTATAAAATAAAATATAATAAAAGGTTGCCAAACATATTCTCACAATGATGCATAACCTCTAGAATTATGTAAATGTTAAATCATAGATAATTATATTGTCGTTGTGGAGAAATTTTGGGTATTTTAATGTTAATTTGCACTTTCACTTTCATTCAGGAACGTTTCATGCATGCCATCCGTGACAAACGAGACATTGGATGCAACTATGAACTGCTGGAGAAGTGTAGTTTTAATGGAAGTTCATACCGCATGCTGAATGGAAGAAAAACTTCTCCGACTTGGTAGGTGCAAAGAGTATCAATCAGCCGCAATGTATGTGTGTGTGTGTGTGGGCTATCGTGTCGCAAAACACAGCGAAAAGTCCTACATGATGGTAATAGTTTGATTACGGTGTTTACATGTCTGTATTGCACTTCAATAATGCGACTAAAATCAGCATACTCCACATGTCTTAATTTGATTTCTCTTTAGTTCGATTATGACCGTAATAGAATTAAATGAATCAAAAATTGCTGTTTACATAGTGAAGTCCTAATCAGAGTATTATCTTAAGCGCATTAAAATCGAACTACTGTTGTCCATGTATGGACATGTATGTGAATGAATCCTAAAATGTTGATTGTTAAATATACTGTTTGTTATTATTGTAGTATTATATTCATTATTATTATTTTATCACTACTATATCATTTGTTTTCATATATGTTGTTAATATAAATAATACAAAAGCTCGACCAATACATTTGTAAAGAAAAGAGAGAGAGGGAGAAAGAGAGAGGGGGGGGGGGGGGGTGTAGAAGAGGAAGAGTGAGAGACTTTAATTAGATACACAGTTAAAAATGATAATCTACCATACATATTTATAGGCAGAAAATTTAGATACAAAAAAATGTTTGGACAATAATCAGAATCACTACGGGAGATACAATGATTTACGCTTCATTAGTAATTTACCATCTAATACCCATTCTCTATATTAATGCGGGATTTTATTAGTCATTTCAGTATTAAAAACAGCATCAGCTGAACCCTTATCATTTAACTTCCTTTTTTGGTAGCCAAATTGGCATTTTAGCTTGCCCCAATAAGCAATTTAGTAAAGCATGACATTATCTTCTGCTTCTTTCATTTTAGAGTGAAAGAGAGATAGGTATCAATACTGTGCAAAAGTGATATCCTTTCAAATCCAGTATATGCAGGCCAGAAGCCCAGGAGGGTGAAAGAAGAGAGCTGGAGATGAGCCGAGGAGCACAGCAGACTGATGTTCAAGCAGGAACAGAGAGAGAGAAGAGGTGGGTGGAGATGAGTGGGTGCGTGAGATATAGCGTGAGGTGGAGCTCATCCATCAGCTCATGCTTATTTGTCTATGTGTGTGTGTGTGTGTGTGTGTGTGTGTGTGTGTGTGTGTGTGTGT
>CAIGQQ010037872.1:8487765-8547936 GCA_903798035.1 Danio albolineatus | reverse complement strand
GTGTGTGTGTGTGTGTGTGTGTGTGTGTGTGTGTGTGTGTGTGTGTGAGTGTGTGTTCTGCTTTTAGTGGAGTCAGAGAGCAGCCACAGCGAGTGGACAGTGGCAGCAGAGGTGGGTGATGATGATTGGGGTTAGTGTGGGCTGGTGGAAGTATAGCACGGAGTGAGATAGAGAGAACGAGAGAGAGAGAGAAGATTCTCCATTCTGTGGGCTCAACACCATCATGTCGCCACCTTGAACCCACCATCTGAATCTCACACCATAACCGGCGTAAACACCCACTCGACACCATCACGGCAAATCCTCATATCTGCCACCTCATGAGGGTTTACTTTAGACACTGACATATATATATATATTGTGACACCAATGACTTCCTATTTCATCAACTGTAATATGCAGATATTGTGCACTTTAAATTGCAGGTCAGATATTGAAAAGCAATGAAGAGAATTGTGGGAACAAGATTAAATTCACATTTCATTCTGATTCAACTTGAAATGCTTAACATTATGCAACAGAATAAAGACAATTTTACATGGAATGCACATACAGATCATGTTTAAAAATACACCTTATATTATATTACATTATATTATATTATATTATATTATATTATATTATATTATATTATATTATATTATATTGTATTGTATTGTATTGTATTGTATTATAATATATTATATTAATATTACATTATATTAATATTATGTTATATATTGATAACGATTATTATTTGTAATATACTATAAATAATAAATGTTTTTAATTTATAAATTTGCTTGTATCATTTATTTAACATATAAAGTGTAATTGCTACATGAAAACAGTTTACAATTATTCTATTCTGTTCTATATGCATACAAATAATAAAAATAATATTTAATATTTGTAATATAAATAATAAATAATAATTATTTTTAATTAATTAGTATTTCATATAATGATATATAATTTATTAAAATTTATTTACAAGAATTTTTAAATTATATTAAATAAATTATATTTTAAATGAAACTTTTTAATTAAATCCTAATGAAAGTATATAAAAATATATTTTTAATATAGGTGTGTCATATTAGAACTTCTGTCATAACAGTAATTTTGATCAATGATGTAATTGTTTCATTTTCGATTTTTTTGATGCAAAGTGAATACATTTTGACAAAATATCAAATCGAAAACGAAACAATTACATCATTGATCAAAATTACAGTTATGACTTTGATGTTAGTAAAAGCAACACTAACAAAATGAACACCTCCTCCAAAAAATAACCATTTACATTTATAGTCAACAAATGACAGCATCACTTGTACATATATTTATGCGTCATTGTGAAATCATTGTGGGATAACGTCAGTGCAAATGAGGCCATGCCTTTGACCCATCAGCAGTCAAATTCAAAAGTAATATCAATACTAATCTCACTACTACTGCCGCCATGACTAATCTACCTATTTTCAGAGGCCTGTCAGTGTTATGAGTCCAAAGATAGAGATGTTCGTTCCCTCATCGGAGCAGAAGTGAGAGCACCACAACAAATACGAGGAAGCAAAAAAACGCAGATCAGTTCACAAACTGACTTTCCCACTGTTCACTAACCATAGTCTGTGACGACCTGTTGGAACATTTTCAAAACTTCTCAAATGGAGTTTGGCTAGACAGTATTATTGCACAGCGTCCTGATTCTATATCAACTCCTACGCTCTCTGAATCAATTTACAACATTACTTCAATGCCATAAACATTCACAGTCTTGCTAAAATTTGTTAATTTGACAGTTTATCTGATCTAAACATAGAAAAAAATATGCGGTAATTCTGGGAAAGTCAACTTACAGTTATTCACTGTATATATTCACTGTATCTATTAAGGAAACATAGAAATGTAGGATTTCTGCAGTTCTTTACAGTTAAAATCACAACCATGTTTTGGTTAAATAACCAACAGAGATAACATGCTTGACATCTCTTCTCTAATTTCATTTACTTGATTTGTGTTTACATATTTGTATTGTTATTTTTGATCAATCAGACTTTTAATGACCCAGGTAATTCATATTAATATGAAAGATAACACATTAAGATGCTCAAACTGGCAAATTAGCTGTTAATATGTATATTATGTGTATTTTTTTCAGCAAAACAGAACAAGAAATGGTGCAGATATTGTCTCTCTTTTTGACATAAGCTGACACAAATAAAATCATTTCTGCCATAATATATGCACAAACTCTTACTTATTTGTTATATTTATATCAATCAGTTGAAATGGCAAATGTTTGTCTCATCACAAAAACATGAATCACAAAGAAATGATATGAATTTATGAAGTTTCAAGAAGAGCATGTGATATGATTGATCATGGCTGGTCTCTCATCTGTTATCATTAGTAAGCCAGTCAGATAATTCCAAACTCACTATACATAGCCCATCTAGCATTACTCCCTTATGTTCGTTCTTTTGAAGAATCCCCCATCCACCCCATCTCCACCTTAATGTTTACAAGGGGGAGCTCTCGAGAACTACCTGATCTCGTACCCCCTTACATGCTCATTGAGCAGGAAGAGCCCTGGGATCAATTATCTTCGAACTCAGGGTTATCTTCTGGGGCAGCATGTCAAACCTGCTATTATTATCAAGCAATGTCTAAGTGTGAACTGTTGAAATTTGAGGAAAGATGTTTTATGACTTGCTGTTGGTTAATTAACAAAAAAGGCCATGATTTTAATGGCAAAAAGCTGTAAAAATGCTAGAGTTAACCTGTTTAACAGTACGTTTCCTTAATATATACGGTAAACAACTGTAAATATTGACCTTATCCCAGAATTCGCTGCACGACACTTCACTTTTTATGTCAGTTTGTTGACATTGCTACAGTTCCTCTCAGTTTTATGCTTCTTTTTAGTAGTTTTATGTTACATCTCATGTTGATAAATAATGTTTATTGCATTATTTTAGTGCTACTGTATGTGTGAAATATGGTAGTTTACCGTTTCGCTACTCATCTTAATTTCACACTGATTAACCATCTTGAAAAGTGCTGAATTAAAAATAAAGACCACAACTATAAACTTTAAACGTTCACTTTTAAATATACAATTTTAAACGTTATTATTTTTAAATGTCACACAATGGAGTGTGAAATTTTCGATTGATTCGCCAACTGCGGTTTCTTTAGTGTTTACGCTGCTGATTCAAATAATGTTTCAGTGATTACAATAGTTCTATAGTTTCAGCTGACTTTAAATAAACACTCACAAACAAAAACAGTGCATGTTTGCTGTAATTTTGCGTAACTTTACAAGCAGTGACAAAGCACAAATACTGCCTAAATTAATCATACCAGTATAGACTAAATATCATAAAAACGTCGCTGGTGGCACCAAGGGAAAATTACCCAGCAAAGCGTTGACCCTGTAATTTTCCTCCCACACAATAGTTTGCATGGAATTCCTGAAGTATTTGTCTGTTTGCATATGAGGTAGAATAAGCCAAAGTTAACCGTTTCACAAAAACGTATAGTTTACAGTTCCTCTTGACATTCCTGCCTCTCTAAATAAATTCCCCCTGATCATAAGCCACTCAATACTGCAGTCAGTTGTGCAACATCTTCACTAAATAAAGAGAAGTGATTCTTTTTTCTCTGCTCTAACTGCTCTGTCAGATGATAACTTGTCTCATTTAGTATTGACGGCTGGAAAGAGAGAAATGTGAAAGCATTTGTGATTTGAACATTGTGATGTTGGTTGCCATCATCAACATAGAGAACGTCTGATAACGAGAGTAAAAGTGAAAGCAAGTAGGTGAAAAATAATGATACGAGAGAGAGTGACAAAAAAAAGCCCAAAGAGAATCTGCAGGCGTTTTCGGTGCTAAAATTTAGCGTGAATAGAATGACTACACTTTAGTTTTTGGGCAATAGAAGGTGTCCTGTTATAACTATGAGCTAACATATGACTTGGTGTAAGAATAGTTCATATACCAAATAATCTTAAACATATTGACATATTTTGACTGCATTTACACTAGTGCATTTTCAAAACAACATTTTAGAATGAAAACGCTCTCCGTTCAGGCGTTTTCATTGCATTCCATAAAAACGTTGAAGAGCCTAAAATGCATAATATGTGAGCACAAGCTTGCCAACGGTTTTCATGGAGTAGTGTGCCCACCAGAAGTAACCATAACAAAGGTGTATGCGTATTAAAATAAAAATGCACTAGTGTATATAGCACCTAAAATATAGAGTTTTTGCTGTTCTACTTTGCAGCTGCCAAAATATGAATTGATTGTCATTTTAAACCTTTACACTGTGTATATCCTTTAAAATGCTAGATTTTACGCATTTGTCAGCAAGTTTTAAATTGTACAGAATATAACACAAATGCTTCATTTGAACATAAATATACAGTATCTGTAATGCTGAATGAAAATGGAACAAGTTTGACATTTCATTATTTTGCCATTCACATTATTAATTTGAAACCTTAAATGTATATAAAATGACTTTGCTGACATCAAAATGGGATGCTCAGTGTTTTCTTTCAGAAATATAGGTACGAAACTTTTTCAAATGGTGACATTTTGTTCCTAAAGGATCCTTAATGGTAACTTTGGGGTTCATATTAGTACCTACAAAGGTACTAATTACCATGTCAACATTTTAGGTAATAAAATGTACATTTGTAGTACAATTATGGACCCTTTTAAGTACAAAAAGTTTACCTTTTGAAAGCATAGAGTCTCCCCCCTTTATTTCTGAGAGTGTATATTTTGTTTTCCTTATTTATAAGAAACTTCAGATTAAATCATTTGCAATCAATTAAAGCATAAATAGTACGTTTTCAATAATTTCCTCTAAATCAGATCAATTTTGTGTTTATTACTTTTCCGTGTAGATTCTGTTTGGGCCAGGAGAGGAAAAAGTAGTGTTCAATCTCACCGTTGAAGGGGTTGATTCCTCGTGCCACCCTCTGCATGATGGCATCCCTCACTTCTCTTCTTCGCACACATTGGATGCCCAGATTCTGAAAACTGTTTAAAGAAAAAGAAACAAATAAAAGAATCTGTTAAACTATGAATTCTGATTCTGTACTTTATACTGTCCAACTTGACTGACTGATCCCGAAGTCTAAAGCTAACAGGAAGAGTGAGGTTAGAACTAACCATACTGACAAATCAAGGGCAGGCTGGAGCTCTTAGGCTCTCATTTTGCATACGGGGGAATCCCCTATGGCTCCCTATTCTGAAACAACATGCTTCTTTAACATAAAAAAAAGTAAAAGAAGAAGAATGGACAGCCTTTCGGAAGAGAACTGTGGTCGTGTGTGGGCTGAGGAAAATGGAAAGCACACAGGAATGACTTTGATGTGCGGCACAGCGACGTTTCATTTCATTAAGAGGAAAATGATTACAGGACCAAACAGGATTACAGCAAAATATGAACATAATATATTTTGGTCTAAAGGTTTTTTTTCCTTGTGAGTGACAGTGTTCAGATTTTAAAAGAATAAACTTACGCAATGGCCCTTCGTTCAGGTCCAAACTCTGCCTCGTAATATCCATCCTTGCAGTCTTTTCCCACCAGGTCATGGGGATGGGGTTTGTAAGGTTCACTCTTGGTCACCAAAGTAACACGCACTTTCCCTTTGCCATTAACATTCAGAATCTAAAAAGGAAGAGATATATTTGAGATGTATTTATAAGAGTAAGGCAAGAGTAATTGCATTTTTTTGTGTGTTCTTCAGTAATCATTAACAGTATAACATCTTCCTTAATACTTCAATACTTTGGTGCTTCTGTTTTATTTTAGTGACTTTTTATGTTTTCTTTAATGTTACGATACTAAATTATAAATTATGCTTCATAACACTTTAGATTATACATAGTGTGTGCAGTAGCTATAATACATTAGTGAACTGTTATCCTCTTTTTGAGAATAGACCCGAACAAGATTTAAAACTGTATAAATCCTAAATGCTTTAGAGCACAAACTTCATTTTTTGTCTCTCTTTTTAAAGAAACTTTTAAGATATTTGGAAGATTATTGCCAGGGAAAAACAAATCAGTTTATTCTTATTTTTGTATTGAAAAATACATTTAACACCAAGCAAGGTGTGTTTCAAATTTAAAGTATAAATGTTTAAAATATTCCCACTAGATGAAATTTTCCATTCATTTCCTTTGTGGTCATTTCTGAAGTGCATCATTTAACATTCCTAAATGATTTTAATACATTTGTCTATGATGTCCAAAACATTTACCAAGTAAACACATTTTTTTTCTCTTTATCCAACAGCCTATAAAAGATTTTTAAGGTGTAAAGCTTTTCTGAGTAAATACCTGAATGCTTGGGTAGGTTCTGTTATTGTCAGAGCTTCTTTCTCCTGGTATGCTGCCCGCAGAACGACCTTCGCATTTGTATCTGAAACGCATGCCTCTCTGTTTGGGCTGCTCAAAGATCTGAACACATGGCTCTCCCACTGCACAAAAAAAAACAGGTGAAATTATTCCATCAGTTCATTTAAATATATTAAAATGGGCTCAAAATTCTTAGTTTCTCAAATGAGTCTTATTAATCGTTAAAATTCCAACAGTAAAGATGCATGGGCACCAAACACCTGCAACAAGCCACTTCTTGCATCTTTCACAGAACCTGACCATAACCTGACCACAAACAACGCAGCCTGCCGGTAAATAATTTCCCGCTCTCTGCACCTGTCAGCAGCACACACTGTTTACGAGCTCATCCAGGTGCCTTTACATACCATCATAACTTTTCTTCAAACACCTGCACACACAGCTGCATTTGCCATGCGATATGCGGTTGTTTATAACACACGAACAATGTCAAATATTGAGGGGAAAATATGAAATGATGCATGAAATAGATCCAGAGTTTGATTCAGTGTAGTGCACAGAAGTCGCTCACTATTGCCTGCACAACAGATTTATCACTTACAGGAAGTCATATCTTTATCAAATAAAAGAGGAAGTAGAGTAAGGAAATTTGAGCATTACATCGGTTTTACTAAGGCGACTGGGTGACGTTGGAAGATATTTGATGAGTGATCAGTCACTTTTATGACCCACCCTAAACTTAATTGTACATATGTTGCTAGTTCACAGTATATATATATATATATATATATATATATATAAAGATCTATTTAAATTTACTTACTTAGATGGGGATCCCTGTGCATTGAGAGGGAATGCACTGTATAAGAAAAAAAGAAAGAAAAAATGATCAAATCAATCAAGAAGAATTCCACCTATAGTGTAATGCATTGTACTGTGGAAGAATCAACAAACATGCAGATGAGAATAAGAGAGAGGAACAACTTTTTCAAAGTTCCTCATTTTTATTTCCTGGTGTTACTTTGTCCCTCGCATATTCATGTATTGAGAACTCATTTGATTTGTTTGGTTTACGGTTTATACACAGTTTAGAGGATTAACACATTTGTTTTGAGGTAATATGAATCGTAATGCATTTGTTTCGAAAGAGATTTATGTAACTTTACATTTACACAAATGTATAACCTACAAAATATATATTTACTAATGAAATCTGATTTATAAAAATGTATAAAAACTTTAAATATACAAAACACTGAAGATTTACAAACTCAAGACAACAGACGACATAAATAAAATAATTATATTAACTGACGGATTTTATATATCAAAAATACGACTTGGTTGCTTATATTAAAGATTTAATTGTCTGTTTAAACTTATTAAAAATCTCCGTGGTGCTCTGATTTAACTCACGATATGAATTGGTCGCATGATTCAATTAAACACAGTAAAGAGCAAGAAAAGAAAGGTACAAAGACTTGATAAATTGATTAACTGAATAAATACTGGTACTCACCATCCATAACACCCGTATCGTTGGTTTGTTATACGTCCGAACTCCAAGTGCTGAACAGATATTCAGTAACACTTCTACACAGACTACTAGTACTGGGAATTCCCCTCTATATACAACATCAGTAGAGACACGCCCCATATGGCAAGCCGTCTTTACATGTAAAAAAACAAACACTACCCCCTGTCAGTTCTCAGATTGTGAATAGCTGTTCGTTAGATGCTAGAATTTATTACATGGATATAACCTTGTTAAAACAAATCCAGTAGTGATAAATAATCAAATGCTACATCGCTTTATTTGTGTAATAATGTATTCAATTTGCTGCTCATTTTAAATGGCATTTTTACTTATTTACTTACAGGGGTGATCCAGAGTGTATTTTAAAAGCTTGATTGTGTTTATGGGGTGCAAAGCAATGTGTGATCATGCTTCATTTGAGAAAAATCACGCTATCTTATATCATATAAGATACAATATATCTTATCTTATATATATCTTATCTTATTTCACGTATATCTTATTTTGATTATATACAGCTACTCTGCTAACATGAAAACAACTGTCATATTTACTAGTTCCTCTGAAAGCCCACCCTCAAGAGGCTCTGATTGGTCACCTAACATAATGTGCTGAGATTCGCAGATCGGCTCCATGTCACCCAGATGCGTCCTGCGATAACAACAGCACGTCTAGCCATGCCCCTTCTTTGTGCATGGTGTATACTTGTAACCTGAAGAGTTTATGACATCATTAACCAGGATGTATTTTTTTGTAGTCCCCAAACTTCATTCGCTGTAGGCTTTGCTAAGCTGACTCTGTAGGAGCCAATCTCTTACTTTGCATTGAACTTTGAGCATCTTGCATTCAGAGATGTTGTTTATATTCACACAGCTACATTACACATCAACTAAAGTTTGAAATATGATATCGTAGTGGACCACCCCTTTAAATATTTTAGTTATTCCTACTCAAGCAGCTTCAGTCCAATTTATTAGACACTTTTTTGTGGAATTGATACTTGCTAAGTGACAAATACAAAACGACTGAACTATAAGCTAGCAATTTTGAAAGGTCTGCCACACTTTTTTTTTAGAGATCTTGTATTGAGTAATATTAATGTTATGTATTCACTGTATTCTCTGTGTAGGAGCGGGCGCAGCCATTGGAATCTTTTTGGCTCGAGACTTACGGTCTCATTCACTTCCATTGATTTTTAGACGTTAAAAACAGCTTGTTTTGTTGCTTGATGTTACAAACTGATATTTTCTTATTATATTATTTTGCTTTGTCTGTATAATCATGCAAACACTTGTTTGTAGAGTAAGTAGTTTGAGCGTTTTCTGCCTTTTATTATTCCTTGACATTTCTCCCATAGGCAACTGAATTAGTTCACAAAAAAAACGCAAAAACGAGCGCACTTTCGCGTTGAAGAATAACGTCAACATGCAGTGGTGTAAAGTAAGATTACAAATACTCAAACTACTGTGATTTATTGAGTAGTTTTTCTCAGGAATTGTAGTTTACTAAATAGTTTTATAACTATGTACTTTTACTTTCCCTTGAGTACATTTTTAGAGTTGTTTTAGTACTTTTACTTCACTACTTTCTTTCAACCTGCGGTCACTTTTCTTGTCTGTGAGGCTTAGAAAAATCAGTCCTGTGTTTCCTGTCCAATCAAATTGCACATAGAAGAGATAAACTGCATCATAAAGACATGGGCAATTAAAAATTGCAGCAAACTGTTTAGAAACAATAAACGTGTCCAAGAAGTCAAAAATCTTTAAACGCATTGACCCAGAGACTGTTTAGATGCATGTCACTGATAAAAGATGATGGACGTTTACTGTATAATGACCGAAATGGCCTTAAACACCCAGCAGGCACAAGACGTCAACTTGACGTCAGATTGGTGCTGTACCCCAACTTCGTGGGGACGTTACATTTTGTTTGGAAATGAAAATTGAGTTGAAGTCAGAACTCAACATCAGGCCACCTTTACGCTGATGTTACAGCTTGACGTTGTATGGACGATACCGCCATGACGTCTATCAGATGTTGGATTTTGGTTGCCATACCTGACGAATAAATGTCAGTATTTGATGTCAATGTGATGCTGATTTAAGATGTTGGCTCGACGTTGGATTTTGGTCACTTTCTAACACAACCAAATATCAACCTCATTACACATCATTATTGGACATCAAAATAACGTTGTCCTTAGATGCTGGTCAGACATTGAATTTTGGTCACCTGACATCATGACAGAAATCTAACCTAATATTAACATCTTATGACGTTATGAGCCTGCTGGGCAATAACTAAATGCACTACAGAATGTTTCGTTTACACACATCCACAAATTAGATGTAAATGCAATAGCTTTTTACAATGTAATACTCACTAGTCTTGAGTACTTTTGGGTCTACTTTTTACTCATACTTTGAGTAATATTTACAACAGATACTTTTACTTGAGTATGATGTTTCAGTACTCTTTCCACCACTGTGTATAGGGTTGGGTTAAGGATGTAGTTACTTAGGGATACTTTCATATTGATATGCATTATATACAGTTATTACACAGTAAGTACAAGTATAACAACCTTGTAAATTAAAGTGCACTGGCATTGCTTATAAAAAATGACAAATAATTGCAACTAGTAAGTGCAAGTAACAACAGGGGTAAATTACTATAATTGATTAAGATGGTATTACTAACTACGACATATCCAGAAATCGCAGCAGAAAGTACAAACTTCTTTGAAGATAAAAAAGTGCCATTTAAAGAGCAAAATAACATTGAGCTTTCTTGACTTTTAGTGGAAGAAATGAAATTTAAATCTAAATCCTTGGTCCTGCACTTATATTTAGGCACTACAGTGATACAAAATCCAGTGAAAACAATGGGCTGATTAAATTAATTTAGTTTCAAACTAACCTAAAAACGTAAAATAAGAGAAAAACTCTTTATGAACTGTTTTTAAAATATCACTTGCAGATTGACATCTGTAACTGATACATACATTTTCTGTCTGACAGAAAATATGACTATTCTGACTGGAGCTAATATATTGAACTCCCCAACATCTAATTTCAACTCAACATCTTTTTCATCCCTATCACATTTAACACATCTGTTGCAGCTTGTCATTTAATCGCTGTCTGAAACACTGGTTTAAACCGTAATACCTTCTCATCAGAACTTTTATCTCTAGAGCATGCACGCTAAGTTAATGCTACTTTTGCCCCGGCTCTCCCCTATACCGCTACACAGCTTTCTTCAAAATATCTTCTTTTGTGTTTAACAGAATAAAGCAAACTCATGAAAGTGTTGGAGCCACCTGACGGCGAGTAGACAGCAATATTTCATTTTTGGATGAACTATCCCTTTATTGTCAAATCGGCTTTCCACAGTTTGATCTACGAGCAGTCAATCAAATAGGTAAACGGCTAGCACGACGTCAGAATTCAAATCAGCCTGAAAGGAAATGTGTCAAAGTAATAACAAAATGTCAAAGCAGGTACTTGTAATAAATAATGTTTACTTTTCTTCGCTGAAATGGAAAGAAAAACATTTTGAAATACCAAGAAAATTTTAATGTAACAAGTTTCACCTCAGACAGTCACAAACACGTCAGACACTGTCGGTGTTTTATCAACGCGTCATGTTCTTCTGCATATTGAATGATCCTCTTACAATAAGGACTTAAAGCGACGGTTGATATAAACTCTGTCTTACGTTTTGTTGCTTAAATCTAGCGTAACATTCATCCATTCAGCGTTGCACTAAGTGAGACTTTGACAGAACGACAGCTCCAGTCATCACTCATTCTCAGCACGCAGAAAAAGCGACTGCTCTCGTTGTCACGTTAAATCAAACATCGCTTTTTGTGCGTCCACTCCAGAAAAACGTATTTAGAACATTACAATTTCCTAGTAGATTAGATTTTTTATTTTATTTTGAGAAAACAATGCCTTTCCAAGAACGTACAATTAACTTTTGACAGAGAAAACCCCACAGCATTAATCCGTTTTAGGTAGCAGTGGGCATTATTATAATTATCATCAATGACCAGCTGTTTGTATTTATTTTTGAAAATCTACGCCGATTGTATTTACTAAAGTTCACCTCTAGAGAGGGTAATCCCCTGCACGAAGTGGGAATCTCCCACGAACGAGGAAGTTTATTTCCAAAAACACAGATCAATACTTTTTTGGAGATAAATTACGCTTGGTGTTTGTCGAATTAATTATAAATGACATTTAGATGTCTGCTTAATTGCATCTTAGCGTTTACAGTTAGAGGACAGCGATCAATGCAACACACAGCTTCATCATTAGTAACACATACGTCACAGGGATCGCCCATGAGGGATGACGTCGTCTTTGGGTTGACACTTTTTTCGTGAAATACGAGATGTAAATTACATCTCACAGCGTGATAGATCAGTTGTTACAAATTACATCATGAAATTTGTATTCAGTAACTGTTTTACTTTTGATTTTACTTTTTTTTTAATAATTAAATTTCTAGCTCAATTCAGAAGCAGTTTTCTCTTCGTGCTCATTTTACACAGTGATAGACAATTTTAAAGTAAAATTTAAATGAAAGACTGAAGTGATTTACACTTACAACATATTACAAATCAGATTACGTAAATTTAATCCATAATACCTGTAATCAGTTACTAAACCGCATTAGGAACAGGTGTGGAATCTTTTTTTAATTTAACATTTCTTGCAGTCAAGCAAAGACATTTTGAGAATACACACGCACACACACACACACACACACACAAATAAATAAAGACAGAAGCTTGTTTGGGGTTTTGTGAATTTTATGTTCTTAATGTAAAGAAGGCAGTTTACATTACATACAAAAATACCCTTTCAAATACAACTTTTGCCCTACAAAAAGAATATGACAAGTAGATTTTCTTTTTTTTGTAAATTGTCCTAAAGGTAACAGGTAGATTGAAACTGAGCAATGAAATTAATTTCTAGAAGAACAAGTTCAACTGCAATACCTGTGATATAAAAATGATAATGGTACAAATAAATAAAATGTTAAGAAACCCCAAAATGAATAATAAGTCTATGTTTTGTCTGTACACCCCAACAGGGCAGGACAATAACTTGTAGAAATGAAAGGGGGGGAGGGAGCGGCCAAAACAAACGAACAGTAAGGGGAAAAATGATGGAAAGAGGGCAGAAATTTCATTTAGTCTCTGTTCTTGAAGTTCAAGAGACTCTGCCATTCAGACCTCCATGGGAGGCGCAGGGGTGATGCCCTAGATGAAGGGAATTACAATCATGCACATGCACACGCAAAAACCAACACTGACCCGCAAATAAATTGCAACCTCACTGTAAAAACAAACCTGCCTTGAAATATTGGCCCAACAAACCCAAACCTCAGATCTAACGTGGCTCTTCTTTTCTGAGCGGATAACAAAACTATGAAGTGGCAGAAGAGTTTATGCCAGGTAATGAGTCATGGTTTTGTGTTACTAACGCTGGTCCATCTACACACTCGCACACACTCATTCACACCCCACACAAAAGGTCCTCCCAGAAACTGTACCAGAACCAACACGGCGATTACAAAAAGACTGCAAGGAAAACCTTTAGACAAACGACGACGAATCTCATTTACAGTGACAAACAGGACAATTTTTTTTCTAATTTTTTTGTTAATAAAAACTACATTAAGGTGGCATAGAAAGACTAACAATGGTTTTTAAAGATATATACAAACTACATCTACTGTACAAGCGGTTTCAAAAGCTCAAATAGATGTTTAAGCAGGCATTATGACAGTAAAGCATAAAAGAAGAAGAAGAGAGAAAAAAAAAATCAATACTTTACACTAATTTCTGTAACAAGCAGGAAGACCGGCCAAATATCAGTAGCAGTTTAAAAGCAGCACTGCTGTTACAAGTGAAATTCCACTCTTTAAGGGACAACCTGTATGTTAAAAAAAGAGGGGAAAACAGATTAAAGAGCAAATCAAAGAGTGGCAGCAACAGTAACAACTCGAGTTACCTGTAGACAAGCTCACTGTTATCGGTTAAGAGTGAGTCTGATTGAGTTTTTAATCACACGGAGGTTGCTTGTGGGGATTGGAGAAGATGCATCAGGAAGCTCTTTGCTGGGTAGTCTCTAAAAATTATAACAAAAACATTAAGTATCCAAATGAACTTTAAACTGTTAGTTCATCCAAAGATTCTCATTCTCTTGTTTTATTAATCACAGAAACCTTAGTTCATCTTCAGAACACAAAAGATGATTTTCTAGATGAAAGCCAGGAGCTTTCAGACCCTCCATATACAGCAACTGACCAAAGATGCTCAAAAGCAAAAGTTTAAGACAAGAAAAGAATAAACCAAAAACAATAAACAAAACAAAAACATCATGAAAACTTTGCTAGTGACTTCAGTGGATTATCTGTGATCGTACAAAATCACTTGTGTTCATCTATATCTTTGCTTCTTTGTCAGGTCGCTGGGGTGTGCATTTACAACATGGAGTATGACGTATTGCCATTAGAGCCAGCAATGCAACGCAAAACTAGCGTACTGCCTGTAGTAAGCATGCACCCTGAGCTCACGTGAAAGACATAGCTGAACAAGTTGTTTTTGCCACACATGTGTTTTTTTTCCTTTACATTATACTTGAACTACTGAAGTCACATGAAACATCATTACTGGACTTGCCATGTGTCAGAAAACTCTCGAATTTCACCCAAAATGTTCATTTGTGTTCTCAAGACAAATAAAGGTCTCAAAGGTTTGGAACAACATACGAGCGAGTAATTAATCATTTAATTTTTGGGTGAACCAACCATTTTAACTGAACTTTTTGCATGTCAGTTACCTGTGATCTTGATGTATCAATTGTTGGTATTGGCATAGCTTTGGTTGCTGCGAGAGTCTCCTGTGAAAAAAAACAAAAAACATTTTTTTTGCACAAACACACTGCGTGAGGACTTAGTTTGTTTATTCTAGAGAAGTTTCACATTGAATAAAATGGTCTAATTATGGTCAACACCTGAAGCCTGAGCAACAAACATGGGGAAAACCCTTACCACTGTTTGTCCCTCCTCACCATCCAAGCCATTGCTAGAGGGAGGATACGGCTCTTTAAACTCAGAGTCATCAGAGAACACCTGAAGCTTAAAAAAATAAAAATAATAATAATAATAATTATACATTTCACATACCAAGGCAGGCTCAAAGTGAAATCATTCTCAATTCTAAAAGCATTTGTTCAATGCCAGAATAATAATAATAATAATAATGATAATAATAATAATAATAATATTCTGATGATTTACTCACCCCGTAGTCATACATTGTCTTTAGTCGTGGAAAAAAAATTAAGTTTGAGCAAAACATGCAGTATTTCACTTCAAAATAGTGGACTTCTATGGTGCTCAGTGGTTTGATCTTCTAAATTACAGTTTTAATGCGGCTTCAAAAAGCTCCAAATGATCCCAGCCGAGGAATAGGTGTGATACTTAACAAAACAATAGATCATTTTGTTGTAATGTCTATAATAAATACAATTTATAAATGTATTAATATTTAATTACAAATAAAATAAATAAATAAAATGTTTATACACTTTTTAGCTGGTCAACCACTGGCTGTGAAATAAAAACTTTAATGGTGAAAACGCATACATGCAATTTTGTTTTTAAAATTTATATATAAAAACTAAATTATTTGAAACCTTAATTTTTCTTTGACTGAAGAAAGAAATTAAATGTTCAAATTGACAAGGGAGTGGAGTAAATTATCAGGCAGTTTTTATTTTGGAAGTCAACTTGTGCTTTAATGAAAAATAATTTATTTGCCCATTTTTTATCGTCTGTGGATGATGACAAATGCAAACCAGATGGGAGTACCTCTGTGTCTTTGTGCCTCTTGGGTGGATCCTCCAGAGATGGAGAGTGAGGTCTCTTTGGCGCTCCATTTACACTGTTGGCCAGTTCAGGGGAGGAAGCGATCATGCGTGGTACTACACTGCGACCCACCACTGTAGGAATAGTGTTGCCAGATGGAGGTGTTGGGGGCTTGGCAACTGGAGTGGTGATGGGCTCTGCAAGGAGACAGTATAGGTGTGAATGCAGCTTACCAAAAATAAAGAAATTAAAGCACACATCAAAATGTGTTTCCCCAAAAGGAAAAACAGGAACAAGTGAGTCCACAATAGAAGATATAACTGCACTTACTGGAGCCGATGACTGGAATGGACATTCCTTGTTCGGGTTGAGACAGTTCTGCTGCTGGTGGGCTGTCCATGAACACAAGAACTGGATTCTGGGGTGGGCTACTACTACTGCCAAAAAAAAAAAAAAAAAAAAAAAGGTTTATACAGAAGCAATGGAGAGTGGGAATGTAACTTGTACTTACAGTAAAAAATCTTAATCCCATTTTATATTAAGTGGCCATAACAACTATGTACTTTATGTAAATAACATGTAGTTATTGTGTTTGTATTGAACAACACTTATGGTGCTACTGAGGTGGAATACGGGAAAGGTTAAAGAAAGGTTTGGTGGTAGTTTTAAGGGTGGGTTAAGGTGTAAGGGATGGATATCAGCGCATTAATATTAATAATGCAATCACATAAATTACAGGTATATTACTTCTTTAAATACAAGAACAAAATGTAAAAACAGGCACATATATAAGGGCAATGTAACAAATGATTCATTTAGATACAAGTAAATAGTAATTTAGACCATTTAATATAAATATGGGACCAAAATTAGGTAGCTGCATTTGAACATGATGGATTTGTGCATTTAACGAATATGAAAATTAGGTCATAAAATGTGCGAAAAACAACAAATGAAACTTTCAACTTCATAATTTGTCCACAAAAGCAAAATTAGAGCTACATTTAGATCTTATTGTCAGAGAAAACCTCTAAAGCATTTACATGCTTACTGAAATAGATTTAATTGAAAATGCCATTTCAATCTCCGGGCTGTTTTTTTGAGCCAGTTCACTTAAAACGACACAGTCTTTTATTAACCCCCTAGGATGTGTTCACACTCGTAGTTTGGTCTAGTTGAAGTGCTTGATCTGGGCAAAACTAAATGCATAAATAATAATAATAATAATAATAATAATAATAAAAATGGTACATTCTGCCCAGGTTCATCAAGCCTTCACATTGCTACTTTTAGTAGCAGCAAAACAAACAAATAGATATCTAATAAATGTACAGTATATTTTACAACAGAACTTACTAAACATTTGAAATGATGCAGCTTACTAAGCTAATGCTTGTTGCACAAGCAAAAAACAATGCTTTTGAACAAAACTTGTAAAAAGTTTAAAATTAGAAACAGAGCCTGCCCAACAGAGCCTGCTTTCTCTCAAGGTTTTTTCCTTCACTTTCATCAATTGGTGAAGTTTGTTCCTCATTGCTGTCGCCACTGGCTTGCTTGGGACTTGTGAAGCTGCAGATCGATGGATTTGCTCTTCAGTGTTTGGACTTTCAGCAGTGAAATTTAAACCACACTAAACTGAACTAAAATTAAACTCTGAACACTGGACTGAAACCGTTTCAATTTACTAAAACGTCTGTTAAGCTGCTTTGACAATCTACATTGTAAAAGCGCTATATAAATAAACATGAATTAAATATGTGCAAAAATGGAACCAGAGATTCATACGTTGTAAACAAGGTCTGAGGCAAGCAGATTTCCAAAGCCCAAATAAAGTTTAACCACACGGAAGTCTTTCCAAGCGGACACAGATACAACAGCATCTGTATGAATCAAACCAAACCTGCCAAGTGTGAACACTTCCTCTGAATCCTTTGGTCCAGACTAGTTTTGTGTGCTTTGCGGATAGCCACATTATAGTAAAGGTTCTTTACAAGCTGTATATACAGAGATTGGTTCACTGGTTAGTCCAGTTATCCAATCACTTTGGCTTGAGGCGATGTCACACATTTGTTTTTTCTGTTACACAGGAAGAATTTTTGATAAATATGTTTCCGACAGTTTTATATGCATGTTTTATAGTATGTCTGCCTCATTTGTATAAAACTTGTATTTGTTTGCATACTTAATTTGATATTAGTTGTAACTATATTTCTATGAATGTATGTCAAAATGTGTTTGAAAAGACAGTTAGACTCTACTTGTCTTCAGGTGTGGAGGCTGGCTGGCATGGTTTGCTGATGGTTGTAGGAGAGCTGAATGGTGTGCCCATGTCTGTGTCCCTTGAGCTATCCAACTGACTGCCATCCAGAGAACAGCGCTTGGACCCACCACCATTTGAGCTCCGGTTTATATCTCCCAAACTCTGCCAAAAAAAAAAAAGAGAAGGAATAAATACATAATGTCTTTAGAGACTAAATGTATGACTCTTATTGTAAACACTTATAGACACTGATATTACCTTCTTTTTCCTCTGCACCAGCTCAGGAGGCAGGTAATGATGCAGCTGTTTCTTCTTCACATGTGTGGCCTCAATAGTCATGCCATCCTTCAGCATGTTGATGTTGCTGGCCTGCCTATAAACTACAACAAAACACAATATTTGGACATTAAAAAATGGCAAGTATTATGAACAAAATCTAACGAAAAAAAAAAAAAGCAGCTTACCAGTATCTGTGAAAGACTGAATGTCGTAGGTCAAGTCAATATTCACACAGTCAGAATTGTCCAGTTTTTTAAAGCTGATTCCAATAAACCACATGGAAACAAAATCATTTCTGTAAAATAAAAAAAAATTATAAGCAGATGTTTGCATTTAAAGATTCTAAGCAATCTGTATATGTACACAATTACTTATCACCATCAACTGAAGAGAAACTCATATTAGATCATGAAAGAATTCCCAAATCATTAGCCTGATATTTGCCATTATGGAAATATGCCGGATGACAAAACGAGAGGTCACACTTTACAATTACAGATTCATTAGTTAAGGTATTTACTAACATGAATGTGATCTCGTATAGCATTTATTAATCATGGCTCAATATTTCCTAATGCCTTAAAATGCCAATCAATGTTTGTTAACATTAACGCACCCCGAGTTAAACAAACAATAAACTGAATTTTTCATTAACTAACATGAACAAATACTTGAATAAATTAGTTCATAGGTGTATAAATGCATGAACTCTGTTTGAATGATCTGCAGGATTAATTTGCATTATTTTCAGTAATCATTACTTCATTTAAAACTAAATAACTAAAAATTCATACCAGCTTCAGAAACTTAGTAATAAAATCCTATTTAGATTTTTATCCATCAATTTCCAAATAAAACAGAAATCGACTGTGTTCACATATCTGCATAAATTTATTGTGAAAAAAAAAAAAAAAAAAAAAAAAAAAAGGTTCTGCATTTCAAAGAAAAAAAAAAAAACACTATACCACAACATACCATTAAAGGTAACATGAAATTACTCAACTAGACACAACTTTGATGATACCCCAAACTGATCTTTAACTTACTCATTGCGGTTTTCTTTTGACCCAGGAAAAGACTGTGGGTTGACATGGGCAAGAGTGATGTACTCATTGCGCTCCAAGTTTCCTACCAACACTCTTATCTTTGATTCAACCAGTCCAATCCTGTAGAGACCAGAAATTCATTACATGAACATTCTGTGGCTTCAGATGCAGTAGCCAAATATTTACCAGACAACTTTGAAAGTGCAGGAATTGAATTAGAATGTGTGAGAGAAGCCATTGGTTTAATAGTATTATTTAATAGTAGTAATAATAAGGGTTAATAACGCACTTACCACTCTAAATGGTTTTCCTCCGTGGATGCACTGGCAGTGAGGACAATGTAATGCCTGCAACATTCAAACACACATTAGGGATTAATCCAGGGTTTTCATTGTGCTAAACACCACTTTTAACGCCAGTGCTAAAGTAATGTTTCACACTTGTAGTTTAGAATTTTGTTTATTTTATTGTCAAAGCAGCAACTCATTGCTTTTTCATGACAAGAACACTTGTAGGTTAGAAGTAGGATTAGTACCACTTTCTGGTCGCCAGCAGCTGACTGCAGGGCCAAACTATGCAATGTCAGAATATTACAAATAAATGCTTAGCAAATGCCAACCAGTTTAGCGAAGTATAGAAAGCTGCAAGTTCCAGCATTTATAGGAAGAAAAAAACTCAAATTGTGACAGCAGGGTATATACAGGTATCATGGAGGTAAATTTAAAACCTTTTAAAGACTTTCCATACATTTGAAGACCTCATCATTTTAACCAGTTACATCAGCAACACTTTAACTTGCATTTACTACATGTAACGCATGTAATTATATAGCACATTTATAGTGTATGGCCATACACACAAAGCGCTTCACAATCATGAGGGGGTCTCTCCACACCACCACTAGCGTGCAGCATCCACTTGGATGAGGAGTTGGCAGCCACTGGACAATGTCACCAAAGCGCTCACCACACACCAGCTATAGGTGGAGTTGAGACAGCGATACAGCCAATTCGGTGGGTGGGGATGATTGGGAGGCAAATGGAGGGATTTTGGCCAGGACACAAGGGTTTCACCCCTACTCCTTACAAGTAGTGCTAAGGGATTTTTTTTTTATGACCACCGATGGACAGGACCTCGGTCTGATCTGAAAGACGATGCCTACTGGCAGTATGGTGTCTCTTCACCTTTCACTGGGGCATTAATACTCACACAGACCAAAGGTTGAGTGCCCCCTGCTGGCTTCAAAAACACCACTCCCAACAGCAACCTAATTTTCCCCTGTGGTCTCCCATCCAGGTACTAAACAGGCTTAGCCCTGCTTAGCTTCAGCGAGTAACCAGTCTTGGGCTGCAGGGTGATATGGCTGTGGCATATATTCATATATTCTGTAAGACGGCACAACTAAAAAGACTTCGTTGTGCTCTGACTTTGATGAATAATAAAAAAGGACAAATTCGCAATCCTTCTTTTGGTTTTTGTTAAGTGGAGACACATAGCACATATCACTTGACTATACTTAGCCCCAAATGAAAAAAATGAAAAGACGTTAGTATGAAGCATATTGGCCTCTGTAAATCGATACAAGACTAGTGCTATAAAGCAGCAGTTAGTGAGCGTGGAGATGACAAATCCAGCAGGATGCCATAAATAAAAATCACACTCTCAAAATTTAAAATCTCTTTGGACAAGTACAGATATAAAATTAAAATATGATGCCTTTTAAATAACTTTTAAAGGCCACAATTTCATGTAAACCATCTTTTAATACTTTAAGATCTCATGGACACTCTGGAGTAAAGAGACTGCTCTTTCTTCAAAAAAAATCTTGATAGGACATAAGAGAAATGCACAATGCCAAAGCCTTTAACGCAATCAGGTTGTGTGCAGTGTTTGTCCAAACTCTCAACTACACCACCACCACAAACAAAGTGGTTACCTTAAGGTTTTGGAATGTAACACTATGTGAAACAGCAATTTATGTATATGGAGAGATTCCTGTTAATCTTGCTGTTCTGGTATATTTGAAAAGATGGATAACTCAGGAGTGTTTTACATGGGGTTTAGAATGAGTTAGGGCAAACCATCTTAACCATGAAAAGTGGAATGTTTAAAATTAAATAATCTCAAATATGACAATGTGAACATCTATGTACCTATACTGTTGGAAAAATATAGGAGGTTCAAACAGCTTGGACCAGTCAGCTTTACCCTGAAGAATTTCATCTGTAACAGTGAGACCTAAAACCAGAAATATTACAGAGGTCAAATCCAATGATCAGTAAAAAGACAAAATCGCTCCTTTGACTTCATTAACACATACCATTCTTGAACTCCTCATTCATGATGGTGCGTGTGGAAGTGGACACGTTGTAAGTGGAGTTCTGTTGTGGGTATGCTGGAGTGATGATTGGCATTAAGTGATATCTGTCTGATGGATTCACCTGCAAGCAAAATACAAACAAACAAACATGAAATGGTATTGTGAAATCAAAGCATGCAAAACCTAGGACAACTGTATATTAAAATCACAATCAATGGATAAGCCCTGACCCGTGGATCCCAGACAGGCAGATTCAAATTGCTATCTTCAGGTTGTTTTAAAAGCACAGGGTTTGGCCATTCCCTGAAGAAGTAAAAATCATAGAAAAAAATGCATCCAAACAGAATTAGGAAGGAAACAGGACATTCCATTGCTACATGATAGGGACTAGACAATTTAAGCACACAATACATGAAGTTTCAGTTCCATTATGTGAACCTGGTGTGATGTGACCTCACCATTTAGAGAAGACCAGAAAGAACTTATGCACAAGCGTGGCAGCAACAGCATTTGGGTAAAGCTGACATGTTCTGGCCACCAGCATAGCCCAGGAAACTCCGCCGAGAAAGCCTAGCATGTTGGAATAGATACCACGGCCTTAAAAAAAAAAAAAAAAAAAAAAAAAAGGAAAGAAGGGAAAGAAAGAAAAGGGGAAAACAAAGAAAGAAAAATGTCAGTGAAATGCACTCTTAACATGTTTATTCAAGTTAAAATTGAGAACAAAAGAAATCAGAAGTCTCAATTTCAAAGCAGATATGGGAAGAGTGGTTAACACGTTAGGACACATTGAGCTGTGGTGCTCACTACTGTGAAACGCTTTTGAACCACAGTCTCCATTTCCCACTTTATCAAGAATAGGAAGGGAAATAAATAAAGACTTACGTTTGGCCCACAGTTTAATCGCTCTTAATGTTAATCTGAAATTCTCTTTATTAGGCACCAAATATAGGATCTCATCTGTAACACGGCAACCTGCAAAATAATAATTGTGTACAAAATAATTAGACCGTAAACATGACTTTACTACATAAAAATATGAAGTGTAAAAAAAAAAAAAGACATTAATGGCTAATTTTTAAATGATGGGGTGAAAGAATTTTACTTGCCCGACTGGACAAGTACCCGATTAAATCATCTAAATAGGGAAGTATCAATTTCATCAATATTGATTCTAATTTTAATATGTAAACAGTGATAGGGATAATGAATTGAATCCAGCTTAGCAGATGCACAGTTCTATATTTTTGGTCACTTAAAAAGTCTCAAAGATCTCAGTAACACAGTTGCACATTTCCAACCCACACAGCAGTGTTTAGTACATCAGACTTTAAGTCAAGTTAAAAACTCACTCATTATGATTTGCTGCCACCTACTGGTGGTTTACTCTCATTTTTAAAAGAATCATTGCAATTTTCAACAACTCAATGTTACATTTTTTTAACCTAAACATCTACAGGGCTCAATATAAAAAGAGGACACCCTATTTTGAAAATGAATATTTTTATACATCTCTTAGTGAATATAGAATTTATTCTTACATTAAAATTAATTAAACGGATATAATAAAAATAAATTTTAGTCATTGAATATTATAACACAAATTTATAATATGTATATATAGCATAAATTATAACACAAATTTGGGCTTACTAATGTTTGGATCATTATCATAAATTATTTTGTTAGATTAGCTCCAGATTTAGCTTTAGTACTGACTAATCTAATGTACAAGCACATTTATAATAAATGTAAAGCATCCTATAGAAAATATGAATATAAATGAGAGATTTTTGCATCCATATATGGTGTATGCTCACTTCAGCTGCTTCCATTTATTCAATATTTATGAAAAGATCAATTTTGTTGATAGTCTATTAGTATACTCAGAATAATTTAATAATTTGACATGACTAACTTTAGATGTTAGAAAAAGTTATTTAAGCAAAACATAAAATAGCTTAAACATGCTCATTCAACTAAACAGGACTGTAAAAAAATTCTATATCTAACGACAAAGTAGGAAGTTCACAGTATAGGAAATGTGGACATCACAAAGGCTATGAATATGAAATAAAACAGAACACTCATGAAAATAAACATACATGTTTGTGTTAAAGGGACATGCAGAACTACGGCTGCATGATCTTGGAAAAAATCTGATATTGTGATATTTTATTTTTCTGCTATAAATATTCAGGTACAGCAATTGAATAAATCACAATGCAAAAAACACTTTTCTTTGGTTTTGTCTTATTTATAATCTAAACATCAAAAAAATTCTTAGAGCAACTAAAATATTGTTTTGGTTTCAATGTCAGTAGAAATAAGTTTTTCCTTAAAAGTAGTAACATGATCTGCAGGTAAGTGAAATAATCTTGTTTTTGCTTTGAAATGTAGATATTTGGACTGAATACAATTCTGTAGCTCCTGGGCACCATTTCAGAAAGGAGGTTAAGTGAAAACTCACTATATGTTAACCCTGGAATGGGAAACTCTGGATTTTCAGTTTCAAAATGGCAGATTTGTCAAACTCGAGAAAGCAGGGTAAGTCAAGACTGTTTCTGAAAGAGAGGTAACTTTTACTCAGAGTCAGTTAACTTGCGTTAAGGTCACTTACTCTGTGTACCTAACCTGGTCAGGAGCAGGGATTATTCTCTATACTCTGAGTTTCTATTGGCCTCCTCCCCTTTTTTAAAGATGAAGCGTATTTCTCGCCTTAGCCTTAAGTCATTTATTCATTGCCTACATTTCGGTCACACAAAGAACAAAGTTACCAGAATGGCTTGTCCTTTTTAAATAAATAATTAGCTTAAATTCATTGACCTTCGACAGGGACAGGTCCTGTAACAATTTAATGGGATTATTACTCATTCTAATAACTATTTTTTAGTACTGCTTACTTTGTAAACATCATATTAACACTTTTAAATCTTTTAAAAACTCAATTTTAGAAATTATCTTTAACTGATCAACATTGTCTAAAAGTGGGAACCTTAAACATTTCCACTGAACATTACGTTAAGCTTATATGCCTTGTTTTGTCCAATTTGTTGTAGATACTGTGCAGTAGCCTATTTTATGTAATGTAATTAAATCTGAAATAACTTCAAAATTACAGCCAATTCCCCACTTTTTGCAAGTAAAAAGTCTATAAATGTCAAACATTACATTATTTTTTTAAATTATACTTAAATATTGAAATACTTGAAATATTTTTAATGTAAACTTAAGCATTAACTTGAGTAGCTATGTTTTCCCACACTGTCTCTGATGATTTTTTTAATATATGGTCATATTTGCTATAACTTTGCATGATTACATCAAGTTCAGCTGGAGGAAAAAAAATGCAGATCTCTTTTTCCTGATGTTGCCATGGTGACTCGTAATATCTGTGTGCCATAAATAAGGCCTTTTTATAGTTGTGGTGTGCACACTTAACTCTGGATCAGTCTACTCAGCCTTGATTGACCTTACGCAGATCAGCTGTTCTGAAACCGAAAACTCTTGAGTTTTTAATCTCTCGGCAAGTCAACTCAAGAGTTCAAGTTTAAACTCAGAGTTGGTTAAACCTCCTTACTAAAACAGGCCCCCAGTCAACTATAATTCTGACTCAACATTGCATATCTTAGCAAAGTGACTATTGCGAGCATGCACATTTTGATACTGATGCTGAAAAGATATATTGTGCAGCCCTACTTAATACCAAACCATCAAAAAAATAAAAATGTAAAAAAATTAAAATTAAAAAAAATTAAATTATACTCCAAATCCTGCGTTACCATTTAGACTGCGAATACATCTGATGTCCAAGTTTCTGAGGAGAGAGTCTCCTCTCAGGTCCAGGTTATCAGGAATGGACTGTAGAGCAAGTCTGGCAAACAGCAGATCAATCTGAGTGGAGAGTGCAGGTGAAATTGGGATTAAATCTAAATATCAAACAGGTTTGATTTCATAAACCATTATTTACAAACAATTTACAATTCTGAAACAATCACTTACCTCAATGCCATCAAACTTGAATTTGATCACTGGTACAAATGCATCCTCCACAGCCTGAAATTTAACACCATATTAAAAATTCACTTTTTAAAAGCCAGAGGAACAAACTAACAACATTACAAGTACTCACCCGTAGGTCCTTAATCTCATCATGCCGTTTCAGTTTTTCAAAGAAGGATGAAAAAAAGTCAGTTCTTTCAACATGACGTGGGGCAACACACAAAGCATCTATATCAGCACCTAAAGAAACAATATTTTGATTAGCAACGGGTCATGACCTGTTTCTGAACACTGGCTCCCTCTCAAATTCGTATCCAGGAGATTGTCATATGTACCTTTTGTGTGCACTCCCAACCTGTAGGACCCAAACGTAAAGATTTTGCCACCAACATTCGCTACCGCTGAGGGTGGAAGATTCTGTAGAAAAGTAATGGTTCAGAAAAGCATCTCATGTAACCTGGTGATCAAACCAAGAGACCTGCAGGTTTACTTACCTTTGATTCACTAATTTCAGAAATCCACTCCTTCACAAACGAATTTAGCTTCCCAAGAACTGCAAGCCTAGAAAAACACAAACACAACTCTTTTAGTAATCAATCACCCCATTTGTACCACAGCTCATTTGTAGGATGCCAAGGTGCCAACTACACAAAACTGTAACATGTGAAAAGTTATTTTATAACCAGTAACGGATCAAGTTATGTGAAAAAACAAAACAAACATGACAAGATGAGATTCTTTTTATTATCTCAATGCAAAAAGCTCCACATGAAGGTTTGACCACAACTGATCCAGGTATAGAGGGAGTGAATATTTTAATACAATTATGTTTGTGTATAAACAACAGTTGAGGAACAACTGATTTCTCATGGTGCCACCGAGGGACAAGTTTACAAAACATTATGTCTGGAAGATTTTCAGGGTCAGTGCTTGTGTCATGATTATCAACTAGCAACTACGAGGTCACAGTGACATCCAAGCAAAGAAATACACTAGGAAGACTAATGACTACCCACACACACTTGTTCATTAATTCCAGACAAATCTGTAGTAAAATGTTTCATAAGTTCAGAAAACAGATGAGTGATCAAGGACCTGCTTCAACATGCATTTTCAGTGTTTGTGCTGCATAAAAGATCAAAACTAGGGCTGTCCAAAAATTAATTGTGATTAATCACATCCAAAATAAAAGTTTGTTTTGACATAATATGTGTGTGTGTTATATATATTTATTATGTATATGTGATAAACACATTCATAGAAGCCAAAACTATATATAAAAAAAGTTACAAAGTAGTTCCATCATATTCAAATGTAAAATTTGTGTCATACACATATATTTTTTTAGATATCTAAATATAAACCAACATTTTATCAAGTATATGCATTTGTGTATTTATATATTCATAATATAAATATAGACAGTACACACACAAATATTATGTTAAACTTTTATTTTGGATGTGATTAATCATGATTAATTTTTGGACAGCCCTAATTAAAACCCATAAAAAAAAAAAAATTCTCTGAAGTGGGTCAAACTTAGAGATGGTTCATCCAAAACAGAATATTTCTGTCATTTATACACCTTTTACTTGTCACAACCTGTTAGAATTTCATTCCTCTGTTGTATATATATGCATGTATATATATAAAAAAAATGTTGGACACTGGTAACCAATGAGTTCTGTAGTATTTGTTTTGGAAATACTTGAGGTGGAGCAAATGGAGAGTCTTTTTTTTTTCAATTTTTGGGGGAACTATCCCTTTAACTATCCCTTGCAAACCATTTACATTTGTATTTAGCATCATTCATTTGTGATGAGATCAACCAAAAAACATCTTATTATCATGTATAAATAGTCTAAACATCAGAGTGAAAATAATAAATAATAAAATGTAGAAAAAAACGAGGCTAGATGAGAAAAAAAAGCAACATTGTTCATGTAGTAGAAACGCAATTTTAATAGGTGCTATATGACTAGATAAAACAGGAAAAATAAACAGTAGCCCACTCAAAAACGAAGCAGTCAAATGCCTCTGTGTCGATTACCATGGTGATGAAAACAAAGCAAAAGAATGAGTTTCTAAAAGTTATCAGCTGACAGACATCAGATGACAAGTAAACAGGGATAAATGGGTGCGTGCAACATGAAGACTACACGTTGTTCATTTACACATACTACCAACATTGTTACAATACAAAGTAGATGGCCCTTGTGCTGTGTTCTGCTTAAACACTGTACACAGAGAGCAGTACTATTTGCGGTTGAGTGTGTAGTCATATCAGACAACTTTCAATGTCAAAAACGCCACGAATAATATGATCATCACATCCTTAAATACAGGAAACTGAACAAGTTGAATAAACAAAATTACTCTATATGTTGACAATAAAGCCCAATTCATACACCTGAATTGAGTGCATGTGGAAGGACCCTTCGCCATACCCTGCAACGATGCAGAGCACCAAATCTCTACGTGGTCATCTTGGTAGCAGTAACATGTGTGGGCAGATCCAAGACGTAGAGAGAAGCCAGTGGCCAGAGAGTAACAAATGTTGAGTCTGCTGGAGTGGCCCTAGATCAGGGGTGCCCAAACCTTTTCTTATAAAGGGCCAAAACCCAAACTTAGCTGAGGGCTGTGGGTCGAGTTTACATAAAACTTTTTTAAATCTCCTAATCGATTTCCTAATATTTAAAAATAACTAGAAAGAATTGCTTTGAATTATATTAACGAATGAAGTATATTAGGGCGCCACGGTGGCGCGTGAGTAGCACGTTCGCCTCACAGCAAGAAGGTCGCTGGTTCGATCCCCGGTTGGGCCAGTTGGCATTTCTGTGTGGAGTTTGCATGTTCTCCCAGTGGTTGCGTGGGTTTCCTCCGGGTGCTCCGGTTTCCCCCACAGTCCAAAGACATGCGGTACAGGTGAATTGGGTAAGCTAAATTGTCCATAGTGTATGTGTGCGAATGAGAATGTATGGATGTGTTTCCCAGAGATGGGTTGTGGCTGGAAGGGCATCCGCTGCGTAAAACAAAATGCCGGATAAGTTGGTGGTTCATTCCGCTGTGGCGACCCCAGATTGATAAAGGGAGTAAGCCGAAAAGAAAATGAATGAATGAAGTATATTAAAAGAGTCCCATTAATACAATAGAGTTCAGTGCTGAATACGCTACGCTGCACCTGCCTTTGCATTGATTTGCTCACTGATGTCTTTTGCATTGCCTGATATCTGTCGAGTGACAGTATTTATGTTTTTTAAAATCTGATCAATATACAAAACTAAAGAATCGACAAAACAAACAAAAGGTTACGTTCCATTTGAAAAGACAATTTTTGTTTAAAGATATTTGTCCTGACCACCAACCCATCATCCTCCCTCTCTTCTCAAATGGAATGGTGGGCCAAATCAAAGGTTAGAATGGGCCAACTTTGGCCCGCGGGCCCTAGTTTGGGCATCTCTGCCCTAGATGGAAACTTTTGTTTTGTGTTTACGTTTAAAGTTGTTGAACATTCAGTGGTTCAGAGCTCTTTCTTCCTTGAGTTTGAGCTACTTTTAGGTTTGCGGTCAAATCCCAAAACACAGGCAACGAAATTCAACAGTGAAACTTAGAAATCCCATTACCAACGTTTCAGAAGTGTTACTGCTTGAGAAGCACAAAGAACGCATAAGTATAAATGCTCTCAGCGGGATTAGCTATGTGCAAGGTATGCTGCATGGGGTATGCTGATCACTCGATGCAGTACAAGCCAGGCTTAAAGTTCAATGTTAGGACGTCATCATCAACAAATGTACTGCACAGACAGCAAGCAACAATGCATCAGTCTGCAGTGAACAAAGCATAGTCTCTAACCACTGGAAAGCAGTGACTAAACCAGCAGTTACATAACTGAAAGAGCTCACCTGTGATTGAGCTCATCTTCACCTTCAAACACTCCAAAAGGTTTCATAGCCTCAGTGAGCTTCTGAGTGTAGATATGGTCTATCTCTCTGGGAAATGCCACGCTGATTGAAGATGTGATGCCATAATGTTTCCGAGGCTGCTGCCCGCCAAGCGCACTGTTACCAGTCCTGTGAACCAAAACATGAAGATGACGGTACATTCTGTACTAGTCATAAATGTTAAAAGTTTAAAATGACCTAAGCATTTGTCTCACTCGTGTGGTTTTAAACCTTTATATGTTTCCTTCTTCTGTTGAACACAAATTAAGATATTTTGAAGAATGTGGACTCCCACAGTAAGAAATAAAAAATACTATGGACATCAATGGCTCCCAGCAATCTGCATTTTTCAAAATATTTCGTGTTAAACAGACCCAGCACTCCAGACTCATTTCTAGTTCATTGTGAGTAATTGCATATTTGTAAATTAATTTGGATAATTAAAAGTAAAAGTGGTTATATGCAGGGCAAACATGCACATATAAAACACACACACACAAAATAAAAAATAAATGTATTTTAATATTTTTTTCCACTTCCAAAAAGCAAAACATAAATGGTTTTATATTCTTAGACAATTTGGCCACAAATCAAAAATACATTTGGCTAAAGTCTCATGTTATAAAAAAGTGATGAGCTACTCACAGAACACTTCAGACAATACTGGCTAATTAGACAGCAAATAACCAAGTGAACTTTACCAGTGTTCTAATAATTTGACAGTAGTGAAGAAAGATATAATATGAAACAAATGGGTCAAATGTGATTTGTCATATTTATTGTTAAATTGTAGCGTTATAAACTTCTGTTTGTTTTAAATGCCATGAAGAACTGAGATACGTTTGAGTGCACGCATGTATGTATATTACACACACACACGCTTAAAAATACCAGTACTTATTACATAGAGCATTTATATTATTATAGAACAACGTTTGATGCACGATACAGGTGTGACATACATTATCACGAAAATATTCAGATCGTACTTGCACGTTAAAAGAAGTTATATGTGCATGCACTTGTATTTGAAACGTAACTTACTCGTGCATCGCAACTTAATAAATGGTGTGTTTGTAAGAGCTCGTGGTGAACTTGGGAACATCAAAAAACATATTCCATTTATCCAACCGCATCACCCTTGTACGTTCAAATGCACTGCGTTTTCGAGGCGTAAACAACAGCTGAAAGATCCGCGCTAACACCTAAAAGCATTGCACAATACGTTCGTGTAAACAAAGACAAGACCACTTGATTAACCCGACAAAAAAACTCAATTCCGACCCAAATCACCAAACAGTCGTGTGCTCTACATCTCTAACTACTGCGATTGTTTATTTGGATTAAAACACACATTTAGGCCGCTTATCAGCTACAGCCTGCATTCTCTGACCGTTATCTCAATAAACATGCTAAACTAGCCTAGCCTTACATTTGTCCTCAGTAACTAATTCGCTTAACAACATAACACCATTGTAAGGCACGGAACACTTACGCTGACATCTCTCTCATGACCTTGCGTAGAAATATCCAAATATTTTCAGAACAAACGCGCAAAAAACATGTAAACTCAGCCAGCAGCAGCCCCGTCTCAATTTATAACAATAGTTGCTGCTCCAATATGGCGCCCACCGGACAGACATTTCCCGACGTGCTTTGCGCCCCGACGCCACCACACGAATGTTTTCAAATATCAATCACGGTTTTATTGGACTAGACTGCAAGCAGAGAGACTTTAGTCTACGGAGGAACTATCAAACAGTTGTTTTTAATGCTTCACATAGATAACGGCACTCTCCAATAAAATATGATTCAAGGTTACAAGTACGTTTTCTTCTCGATGTTTGTTCGACTGGATTAATTTTCAAATATGAAATCGAATTGTAATGTATTATTGACTAGAATTGTAACATTAAAGATTGACAAAAATGACAGTGATAATTAAAAAAGTATTTACATAAATGGGTTTTTGAGGCCGACAACACGCCTCTCGATCGTCACGTGACCAGCGTTCCGTAAGTAAACACTGAAATGTTTGTCCTATTTTTTAAAGTCAGCCAATTCTGGAAGTTTATTTTGTTATTAACGCACAAATTAACATATAATTATGAAAGTTAAACGAAACTGAGCAAAAGGCCTATTACTTTTATCCTAAGACGTCTTACAAGGAAGTATTTTTTGTCTGTGATGTAATGTAGGCTAATGGCCTAGCATTTCTGTGATATTTTCTTGATTGTAGTAAGGCCTTTTGCCTTCTTGTGAGCCTGGAGTGGAATGGTAGATTTTTAAACAGTTTATAAGTTACTTTAAATTTCCATTTAGACCAATTAGCCTGAAAAATTGTCGTCTGAAGGGCTTAGCATCACTTTTGATCATTACATTGTGTCTTATTTGGATTACTGAGTTTTTTTTCATTTGTTCTTTTTCTAGATAAGAAATTGCCATTTGCAGATATACTATTTTTATACCTTAAAAAACAATAAGTCCAACAAAGTCATAATAAGCCATATTTATAAAAAATATATAATGAATTATAAATAAAAGGCAGATAATTTTTATTTATTTATTTATTTATTTATTTATTTATTTATTTATTTATTTATTTATTTATATTTTTTTACAGGAAAACATTAAAAGATAATCTGGCCTGACATAAATGCTGTTTTTCAGCAGGCTCCTGCTCTGCAGAACATACAAACACACTGACCATCTCATCCATCAACACATGAGAACAGTACAAACAATTACCAAACATACAAAATAGAAAGAAGCAGGCTACTACCTCATTGGCTACAGCGATAGTTGGCCATCAGATGACATTGATTTTTTAATTAAAGTCTTAATATTGGTATTGTTTTTAGGTGTTGTGGGATCTCATTCCAGGCTTTTGTGAATACATAAATGAAAGATATCTGTCCATAACAGTTTTTAAAAGCCGTTAATGGCAAACATCCATTTGTTGCAGATCTGGTGCAACGATTAGTCCTTGTGTTAAGTTCATTTTGCATTCATTTGATGAATTAATGTACATAAGTTATGTAATATTTCACATTTTTTATGCGTTGTATAGGATGACTCTCTACATGAAATGAATGACTCTATATGATTCTCTATAAAGATGAGTGGTTTTATGTATATTAATGTTAAGGTTTGACAATTGTATTGTAGGTAGATCCATTTTATACTGTGAAATACATTATTACGGAATATTATAAATGATCATACATATGGTTATTTTTTAATAAATATATATATATATCCTCATTTTAAAAAATGTACTCATTTTAGTAACATTTAGAGCAACACTACATTTTTTTTAATGGCAAAGTTTTGGCAAAGCAAATGGCAAAGTATCAATTAGAGTTAAGATTAACATGAACAATACACTTTGAGTATTTATTAATTAACATCAATAAACAAACAGCTGATCTTTATTTATATTAAATAATGTTTACTATAAAATATTACATAAATATTATAGTTTTTATTCACATTAATCAACAAATGGTTATTTATTATTAGTGCATGTTCCATTAAATAATGCTTTAAACGTTTAATTTAAATAATAAATGTTATTTATTGGAATTTTATTTGTTAAGCCTAGTTTAATTATTTTAATAATATTTACGTTAATCCATGTTTATTTTATTCATTTGAATATTTCAATAAAATCTCATTGGTCTTTTTAAGCTCTCTTTTATTTTATTATAATGCTATTTTTAATTATCAGAATATTTTTTTTTATTTGCTGTATACAGTTTCTAATTTTACATGTTTTCATTTGAGTTTTTAAAAAATCTACCTGACCCTCTTGCACTCCCTGTTGAAAGCCTTTGCTATAGAATACGATTATTTAGCTAATAATAGGCCTAGGGCTATTGATTAAAATATGTAATAGGCTACATCCGCTCCATTTGATGAAGCGTAGTAGTTCTAGTTAGAAAAGAGCTTTGGCATATGTTGTGATTGAATCGATTAGACACAAACCAGGCCTTGGCAAGAACGTGTGTTCCGTGCGTAATCGCTTTTCCACAGCACCATCTAGTGGATCAATGCCAGTAGTGTCCTGATGACGTCCAGCAGCTCCTCAGCGAAAACCAGCACAAGAATTGTTGCGTGAGTGCACTCTTAAACAATACTTTGTTTCGTATGGTGTAATAAAATATTATGTTATAATGTATAGCATCGGCATTTATAGTGACCTAAATGTTGGATGCAAACGCCAATGAACATCACATGCAGTGCATTAAAGGAATATAGTTCTATCAAAAATTAAATTTCATCATCAATAATTTCACTAGCATTCAAGTGGTTCTAAACGTTGATGAATTTCTTACATTTATCAATTAAACCAAGATGTTAGAATGTTTAAAAAAGCAGCCATTGACATTCATACAAAAAGTCAATGGCTGTTTTTCCCCAACATTCTTCAGCTGTCATCCTTTGGGTTCAGCAAAGAAATTCAATCAGGTTTGGAACAAGTGAAGAGTAAATAATGACAAAATTGTCTTTTTGGTGAACTATTCCTTTAAAGTAATGCACGAGCTTTTAGAACTCGGTAACTTTAGTAAATTTAAATTTGTGACAATAACATGCGTAACCATTTGATGATTATGTGTCTGTATATTTATACATGTGTGCATTAATCAAATTAAATGCACTAGCATATACGTTGCATTATATGCGTGCGTGTGTGCGCGCACATTTAAATACATAAATAAAAACACCTGAAACAATCTTGGAGTTTAATTCATGATACCATTTCAAATGTATAGTTCTAATGACTGGAAGCCTCATGAAATCTTTAAGATACCATCGACAAAAATAACTTAAAACTTTATAGGCAGTAAACATCGATAAACCAGCACAGCTTCACGTTAACCATCAGCTTGCTGTTCACGATCTTTAATGATTTCGACGTTTTTTGACACGTTTCTCCATTTTAGTCAGTTTGGATCTACGTCGATTTCCTTCTCCGATGTTGCAGTCTAAAATGTATTTTGTTAGTGAAGGTTACCCAATCGATTTAAGAAACGATCCGGACAATAACATTTTCTTCAAGGTCTTTATTATGTAGCACTATTTTAAAGTTTTAATGATCTTTATTTTTAAGAAGTTTAAGGAATTTTCACAGTGATGGCATGTAAGAACTATTGTTGGTTCCTCAAAGAACATTTCGATGAATAGTTCCTAACCATTTTTTTTCTTCCAGTGAAGAGCATGTTAACATTGTTAAGAAACTAAAGAACCTTCTGTGCTATATGGAAAGGTTCCACTGAGGCCAATAAAGAATTCGTTTCATTTTATTCATTTTAAATGGCGTAACAATATTAAAGAAAAAAACATTAAGCATAAAGTGAAAATCCCGTAGCCAACGACATTGTGCACAAAAAGCAAAGATACATAAAAGCAAGACAACATTTTATTATGAACAGTTTAGGTTGCTTTATTAGAAACAACACAAAAACAACAATACTGGAGGCTAGTTTTTCTTTTCTGTTCCTTTATGTCTGTTTCTGTTTTCATTTGCTATTTGTGAAAAGAAAGTGAACAGATCAGCGTGTTTCAGGAGTGTGTTTTAACCATCTTCTTAAGGCTTCCTTTGTGAAGAACCTATTGGAGAGGATTTAATCGTCAGACTTAAAGCGTTGAGAAAGAAAGAGTTTAGTCGGTGTTCCCGCTGTAAAGGCCATTTGGTAAATTCTTCTGCGGTATCATCAGGCGTAAAGCAGTGTGTTTTCTGATGTTTCCTCCCGTGTTTACAGACAAACTCATTCGCTGCCAGAGTTTGTGTGGCAGCGAGTTGATTTCGCGTAGTCGCTGTCCATGGTTCTGAAGCAATTACAACAGCCACAACTCCGTCTGATTAAAATGAAAACATTTCAGCCAACTTGACAAATTATTGCAGGATGTAAGGGGTGTGCAAAATATTCCCCGAAAAAGTGCTATTTCTCACGAACTGTTAGATTGCGTATGCTGTACTTTGTATTTCTGATTTACGATATTTCAAATTTCGTTCTTTTTATATCAAAGCTCTGCTGACTCCTATATTTATTTCCAGTTGCTGACGTGGTGTGTTCATTTTTACACTGTCGAATCATGGGAAAATAACAATTGAATGCAGTTGTAAACACTATTTAAATGACAAAAAAATTCCTTGATTTGATTAGCAGAATTTATGTTTAATGCAAATATAAAACGCACCATATCAAGATACATCTTTTTTAGTATCAATCTTTTGTACAAAAATTCCAGTGACTGTTTTATTTTCTTCCTGATTATTTTGGCTTCCTGGTTATTATCATTCTTCACCTCTTAATGAAAAACAAAAACAAGACCACAACTTTAAAAATCGGATAGAATCGTATGGACATTTAACCTACTTCTTTATAGAAATAATACACTTTTTGTACAGCCTATAGCTTTAATAAACAGTAAAATGATAAATAGAAAAAACAATTATGCTCAATAATCAACCAAATTAAGTAGCAAAGAACATCAAAAGAAAAATGTATTTAATAACTTGCACTTTAACGATGAAAACAGATTTCTGTTCTAAACCCCTAGAAGTTAATTTCTCTTTAAAAGTTGTTTTTTTATATGTTTGCTGGGCGATTTAGTTTAATGATTTGTAAAGATATAAAACCAGCTTCCTTCATTCACTTCTTTTTAGTAGGCTACGGCGATTCCTTGCAATAAATTCTGTGTCATTATAATTTTGAACACTAGAGGGAGCCTGGACCACGAAACATTTCTTTTGCTCCTTTCTTCTGTCCCAAACTCCGCGAGTCCACGAGCCTTATCAGAAACCTCTTTAAAAGTTTCCAGAACTTACCTTTAGGCTATATACATTTTATAGCTAGAATAAACTTTTATTTTTTTATTATATGCTTATCCCGCTTATTATTTGATTTTAGGCTATAATACAAAACAATTAGCCTAACCATACAAATTAAACGTAAATTAGCTTTAGCACTTATGTTCCTTTTAAAGTCATTTATAACTAATTGCACTACAGATGAGTTTAGCATAAAATTAAATATGGTTGCAATTCATCATTGACCGGACTCAAACGTGTGATGAAAAGATTTTGAGAATCTGTGATTTGACGTTTACTTATATAGGCCTGTGTGTACAATATCCTCACTGATGTTGGAAATTTATTTGTAATTTCTAGGTTTATTTTCAATAGTTTTATCACTTTGGCATCCTCTCAAAAGGAACACCAGCTTACAGAAACATGCAAATGAACAAAAAGCCAAACGACAGGCGTCCAGTTTGCATCCATTATCAACATAATGTAATAACAGTCACTACAGCATAAACACCATCTGGTTTACTTTACAATAACGTTTACGCAACGTTAAGGATGTGTATTTTATTCTTATAATACGTTCTTTTAATGACATATCTCGCGGAGTCCGCTCTCTCAGGTAATCTGATTTCCTCAGTCTCTCCTCTTTAACTCGCTCACATGCCGTTGCTTTTGTAGAAGAACCAGTACTCACGTTTATAATTTCGCCCACAGAGTCGTAATCCCTTTGATTATATCTAATACCTGCCAAAACCCAGATGGAATGCCCACCCATCGCTCAGTGTGATAATGCCACATTGTGAAATCTAGCCATTAATATTAATTTTCAGTCTGCGAATGTGTCTGAACTGCCGAAGCTTAAAATTCCTTAAAGAAGGCAAGGCTTGACTTACCAGGGATTTTAAGAGCATTCCCATTTCGCCTTTCTCCGTCCTTTGAGGTAAAACTTGTATTTTGTGGGATGTGTAGATTTAAGGTGGCCAAAGTCTCTCACAGTCGGCACGACGAGGCCTATACATCTAATACCGACAGGATGGTTTATATGTCAAAGCATTGCTTTGTGACATTTTAGTCAAAGTGAAAAATTATTTGCACTGGCATCCTTTATGTGGGTTTCTGTACTTTGGACTGAACAGCTTTGGAAACGACTGGTCTTAGATAAAATAATTTCGTTAATAATGCTCAATTCTCCTGTATAGTGACATTTTACACGGTTAATTGCTCAAATGCTATTCGCAGGCCTGTCCCAGAGGAACGCGTAAGAGGATAATATCACGATTACAACCATATCTGAGAGATACATGCCATTTTAATTTAGAACTACGAACAAGGCAAAGAAGCCGAATAATTTCATGCAGGAGGGCCAGTGCTTGGCCTTCATTCAAAACTATCCATGAATATCCGTGTGAGCCAGTATTTAGACATATAATAGCCATATCTGGAAAACAAAACGGGGCATGTATCTAGCAATTGTTGTTTTTTCTTTTTTCTTTTTCATTTTAGTCTGCCATGGTCCTGGTTTTGATTTAAACCAGCAGAGCGTGTCTCACATATTTGCACTGTAGATTTGTTAAAAAAGTTGTAAAAATGTAAACTTTTCAATTAAAAAGACAAATTTAATGACACGTGCGTAGGCTATATGATTAAAAGGAAATGAAAATCTAAACAAATAATCGAGTAGGCTATCCTGCGAGTTTATTTTCACTGTTTTGCAGATTAGTTTGTGTAGCACTAATCAAATCGAACTGGTGTTCGTATAGTCGTGTTAACCAAGCGCTTTGTTTAGCTATTAAATGCTCAATGTTGAGGGAGAAGCGTTGCTTACACTAAGGCATTTATCAAAAAGTTTTAACATATTTGGTCAAATACTGCAGAGAATAAAAGAAGTATAACATTCCAAAAAAATAAAAGAACATTAGCCTACTTGAATATGTCACGTTTACTATTGGAATACACGTGGAAACCTAAGAAACAATAAAGAGAGAAATTAAAACCTAAATTACTCACAATGAGAATTTGCAAATTCATTAAAGTTGAAAATAAGCAAAGATCAATTAAAACACTGGCCCACACACACTAGCTGCACGCGACGGGTGCTAGTAAATGCCCAAAGCCCCTCTTTCAACGTGACATCAGCGCTGGACAACAGTTGCAGGAAAACAGATCTGCTGATGAATTGCCAGAGCTAGTGGGAAAATGAGAGGAGTGAAGCATGAACAGGGCGTAGGGCGTTGATTTATCGCATAAGCCCTCGGTCATTTCCATATATTAAAATGTGCCCAAGGGGCCAGTCAGTCAATTTCCTTGAGCCACTACCCGTGGAAGGCAGGCACATGACCAAAAGACATTTAACTGTCTTGCTTTTCACCTGACCCATGTACCAATATTCATCCCCCAACCCCGGTATAACATTCAATAGTAAAAACCTACTATTAACATTTTTATTATGTATTTGGCAATCTGGTTTTTGTGTCATCCACAGGGCCTGGCGCATTGAGCTAAAACGTTATTTTAAGCATGAATCTGTCATCGCACTTTCCTCTCACTCTCATTTCCAATCGCTCCCTCTGTCATTCTCTCACACAAAAGCACTTTTTTTCTGTACGAGCGAGCGCGCCTGACCGTGCATTGGAGAGATGGATATTGCAATGCATTTAACGTCTGGCTGATTTATGATGGGATCAGTCGCATTGTCATTTACATATTGAGATTCTGTTTGTACGCGGCGTTTTGTTGCTGCCTGATAGCTTCCATTCCTGAAGGAGGTGTAAACGCTCCGTTTGCTCTGATCAATGTCCGCCTGGGAGCAAGAGACAGAGTTTCATAAAAAGTAAAAAAAAAAAAAAAGGTGGAAAAAAGGCGGTACATCAGCCAATGGCCTGAGTGGGCAGGTGCCATGGTTAGTGCTGCTGAAATGCGTAAACGTCCCCAAATTTGTCCAGCACCAAAAGCCGAAGATATTTGCGCACGTTGCGCCCTAACCTCGATAAAATTAGCTGTTTACGCGCGGGGGGATATTGCTTTCGGATATAAAAGGGTTTTAAAGTAAAAAAACGATCAAAATACAGCAAACCTGAAGGGTTATTTTGAACTATAACTTTTAGGTCATTTCGGCAAACTTGTATTTTAGGAAGACTACACGTAGATGTATCGAACAAAGTTGAACAATGAAGTCTTTCTGTGGGTTACATAAAACAAAAAGCACAAGCTCTGTCAAAAATTCCTTAAAGAAATCAGTGGACAATTAAAAGTAAAAGGTCCTACTTAAAGCCCAGAAGTGTTCACGGACTGAGAATCTTCTTTTGTTACTTTTTAGCACCCATAAACCGCCTGTGCTTGTGTTTTAAAGAAACTAGTTCAATCAGCACATCTAACCCTAACGTATAAGAACTGTTTCTTTGAATTTTGTTCTTTGCGTAAAGCGCCTTGTTATTTCTAAAATGCCATTCAAGCGCGATACTCTTAAAAGTGCCATAAATGTATCTAGCTCCTTTTGTGCACGCTGAAAATACTGCGCTGCGTCGAAATGATATCAAAGGCTGGAAGTACAAAATGCAGATCGATACGGTGCTTTTAATCATATGCACTTGTTGAGAACAATGACCTGAAAAGCAACGACACAGTGTGGTACAGTCGAGCGGATCCATTGGCATTCCCAGATAGATCTCGCGCAAAGTTGACCTTTTTACCCATCACAAACCTGACTTAACTTTCGTGTTAAGATCTGACACCTCGCGTCGTAAAAAAAACACGCGCACCAACACAGCGATCAGTCTTGGTCCAGAAACAAAGATGTCAGCGTATAAGCCTGCAAAGCAGTTTCACTCACTCTCTCGCGGGTCACGTATTATCTCCAACATTCGACTTCAACTCCGATCGGTTCCCTATTGAATTGTGCCTTTTCCCCGAAGACTGTCACTTGTTCACGCAGCCTCTGCTTTCCCTGGAGTAGTCGCTATAGTCTAGTTGTACTTCTACTAGTTCGCAGGGGTGTCTCTCTCTTCCTCCCACCTCATGCATTGAACTAGCTTGTCATCGCGTTCGGTTATACGCTTCATGTCTCTTTAATTTCAAATGCATCAGCGCTGTTTACAGCATCTTTATATTTCTAAATCCACGCGGCGGTTTACTGACACCCCCTCCTCCCCCCAGTCGCCATTCTCTATAATCTGAACACATCTGAAAGTTATTACCCCGTCCCCTTTCTTTCTAGTGGGCTGCTCCCACAATCTATTCGTCAGTGTGTTGTTATATTTTTACAATTACACTCTTGTAGTATTTAAGTCCCACCTACATCGCGCGCAGAGCGCACGAGCAAGTATCCCATCCCGCTTTATGTGTTGTCCCTTAAGTTTCTCTGAGCTGGAGGAATGTGGCAGCGCACGCGGCGGTTGAACCCTGCACATGCCCCGGCTCGGAACCTGTCTGTCCTGTTCATGCAACCCGATCGTGTCTCGCTGCGAAGCAGCTACCTTGCGCGCTACCTTTGACTGTTTGACCAGGAGTTGAGCCAGTGTGTTTGAAACACCATCAGTGTCCACTACGAAACCTTAAATGCGAGGCTCCTCTCTCACTGTCTTTGTATATATAGCACGTCCGGCCCCCTTGAATCTCCTGTCCATTGGCTTTTCGTGCTCTGTTTTCCTGCGTCCACCCCCAGAGCGCGAGCGCGCGCGGACGCACACACACACACCGCAGCGCACATTGCTTTCATTAAACATATCTCCCCCTCTCTCTCTCCTTCTGTGTGTGCTTGTCTCTCGCTCCCTCTCTCTCTCGCCTCTTGTCCGGCCCCCTGATCTTTCTGTCCATTGGCTTCTTCGGGTCTATTTTTCATGTCCAGCCCCTAATGAGTGTCCATTGGTTTTGTTATTTCCACTCCCTCCTCCCACTCCACGGCTTTGCCCTGCCCATGTTCTGTATGTCTGTGTCCATCCATCTCCTGACGTTCAAGTTCGCAGGGACGTCACGTCCGCACTTGAACTTGCAGCTCAGGGGGGCTTTTGCCATTTTTTCATCTCTCTCTCTCTTTTCAAAAAAGCCATGACGGCTATCCCACAATCCATCTTCCCTGCGCCATCTTTGTATTATTTCTAATTTATTTTGGATGTCAAAGGCATTGATGAAGATATTTTCTCTGGAGTCTCCCTTCTAACCCGGCTCTCCCGATGTGAACCGAGCTGAAAGCCACCACCAACCACCATGTCTCGCCGCAAGCAAGGCAAACCCCAGCACTTAAGCAAACGGGATTTTTCGCGTAAGTAAAGACAAATATATGTTGTACCCGTTGCCTTTACCTGTTTTTTTGGCTGCGATGTGTAGCGTTGAGTTGCTGGAGAGGAGCGTAATTCTCAGGGAAGACACACTGGACATTGGACAGCGCAGCGCAGATCAAGTGGACTTTAGCGAAGAGAGCGTTCCCATCTCTTGAATGCCTTTACGCGCACCGAAACGCCAGAAAAGTTTGCCTTCCATCTCTGTACTTGGAGAAGTTCGTGCCGACTCTGTGTTTAGGTGCATATGTCTTGGCTCTCGTGCCCCAGTCGTTTTGACCACTTAAGAGCAAGCGCTCAGATATACCGGACCGTGGTGGGTATATGCACTCGTGCTTTCGCTCGCTTATTTACTCTCACATCTCGTGGAGTGTCCCGTAACGCTGTCTGTCTGTGATTCTGGGCAGGATTTCCCCCCTCTCGCACTATTTTTGGAAGATTTTCAAAGAGTGGAAGCGAATTTTGATTGGGAAAAATCTCGTGTCCGACTGTTTACAAGCGCCGCGTGCGCGTACTACCCACTGCCAGCAAATAGAGCACGATAGTCGCCTGTCTGAGACTAACAGCGCAGAGTAAGACATCTGCATTAAATATCGTTTCGAATTTTACACTTTATAGCTTTTCTTACGTTTGAAGCAAAACGCGGTTCTGCTGCACTCGTGGGCTTTCGCTTAAAGGCAGTAGAAGACTATTTAACGTTACGCTCTTTGCCGTTTCGAGTACATTTGCAAGGAGAGATTTACGATTTCACTTTAGGCCTGATTTTCGTCTTAAATGTCGTTGACAAAGGTAAGACGAAACCTAAATATAATGCAACTGTTTGGATACAAATGTATCGAGAAAACCAGGCTCTTTTTGTATGCATACATTCGTAACACACTAACCTACTGTTCTCCGAAGGATCCTTTTAGTTGACTCACTAAACATGCATTGAAGGACTGTGATAAGTTGCATTTTTGCTAAATAAAGCTCGGTTCGCATTATGTGAACCTGAAATGTTGTCAGAAGCTCGACGAAACGACATTTTAGCTTCTGTCTTTTTGATGTTTAAGTTTTGATGTCTGAAACGTAAAGCTTCAAAAGCATTAGTCCGCGTTTCAACAGATAAACGTGTTTGACACAAATCCCGAGTTGTTGTAACATTGTAAAGTATCGTGTAACATTATTGGGTTTCCACACACAGGCTGTGGGATCTCAGCGCGGGTTACTCTGTGCTTTCGCTGCTGCACGTGTCCGAAATTTACCGCTAGGGGGCACACGACGATCATAAACTAGACTCGAACCCGATCAGTTTCATCACTATCTATATTTTTGACCATATGTTTGCAAGAGCGAAACGTATTGTATATGAACTTGTAACTGTTTTTTACCCCGTCCTGAACTGCCATGAATTATAGGATTTAAAAAAGAAATCTTGTATATTTTGTAATGGATCTAGTAAACTAACAAATGACTTTCAGGTAATGCAAACAGAGCCAGTATCGATCTTGATAAACTTTGCCATCCAATTTATAATTTCACAGAAGGCGGTTATTTTTAAAGCAAAAGAGACATTATTACAAACGAGCCTGCAAGCTTTTTAGTTATTTCAGTTTAAAACGCTCTCAATGTCCCACTCACAGAGAGGCTAATACTAAATCTTTTTTGCAATAAGATGCTTCTGAATTTTAGACAGTTTAATTGTTTTTAAGTCTTTAAATATTTTCTGCAATAACTGATTCAATTTTAAATGCATATGCATGTAATGTAATTCAAAACAACTGTGAAAACTCAGTGAAACAAAACTAAAAACCAAAAACAGTTTTCTTCACTTTCCACACATTTGAGTTGGTTAATTTGTTTTTAAATGGGTGAATATTCTTTTAAAACATATTTATGGAATCTTGGTTTAATAATGCAAGGTCAAACGTAATTTATAAAGTATATTTGATATCATTCAAAATTGCATATGCACGGAAATCTTTAGATGCCATCACCGATAGTCGAATAACGTATAACTGTTAGAGCTTAAATGTTGTGTTTAAGCTATCGTTTTAATGTGACATTTTATTTAAGCTGAAATATATATTAAGCAACTTTATACGTTCTCGCTGGGTGTTATTAAATCATGACTTAAGTTTTGCAAATATATCGATTATCTCTGTGTTTTTATCATAAAATCACACATAACTGTGCGTTCTACATCTGTTATCATTACGAATTTATTACAAATCAATATCAATCTGTGTATCTTAGAACCCGATACAAAGTTGTTTCACTTCACTTTAATTCGGTCCTTTTTTATTAGCAATGCGAGCAATTAAGCTCAAAATACTATGTAAATGCGGAAAGCGTTCGTTCATATTCAAGGGTAGTTTGTCACATTTCGTCTTTGTTATTTCATGTGCAAACGTGCCGAATATTTTTCTCATAACCACGTCTGGGAGATACTTCACATCTGCCCCTCAATATCTGCCCCAGACTGGGCTGAAGTAAATTTAACCGCCCTGCTCATGATCCCAACACCTTTTTTCTTTTATCAAAATCTGTACCAATCATCACCCACTAAAATTAAAATCTATTTTTTGATTCTCAGTGGTTTTAGGTTCATTAAAGCATGAAATTGGCAGCTTATAAAGAAGGTCAAGATTCTTAACCATTAGCAGGCTAGTGTAACCTCCGCACGAAAGATTTCGCTAAACAACTGTTATAAATACCTGTGTGTGTGTGTCTCTGTGTGTGTGTGAACTGTATAGCTAACTTTATTGAGGATGGAAAATGCTATCAGTCCTTTTACTCTAAGTGTTAAGCATGTATTGATGCTGCGACTGTTTTGGTTTTGCTGGATATCTACACGTGTTGTCCATACAGTCACAATCCAGATGTGTGTCTGTGTGTGTGTGTGTGGTTGAGTGAAACTGTCAGTCTGAGATGAAATAGTTTTAGACAAATTAAATCACCAAAACAGATATAACTGATGTTTCTTTTAGTGTTATATTATCATAAATCAAGATGTCATGTACTTTTAAGGACTCATAACTTTGTGATTGCGAGGCTTTGTTTTTACAAATGTTTGTTTTAAAAATTCTTTTATGCTTAAATTATCATTTTTTTTTACAGTTTCTGAGGTGATTACATTTATGATTCTTAAATTAGTTAATAAGTTTGATTTGTAAAATATTTTTCTGTGCTCCCTCATCTTGCCTGCGTTCATTACTACACCCAGTCTCTAATATTCCCTCTGCTTTTCATTCCCTCTGTGTCGCATATGGATTCTTCCTGCGTGCAGCCGAGCCCCTGTCAGCCGTGGTCTCGGAGGAGAGGCAGGAACAGCGCGGGCTGGTACAGGTAGCTCCAGAGGGAGACCAGGACCTGCTCACCTGTGGCCAGTGTCAGATGAACTTCCCTTTGGGAGACATCCTTATTTTCATTGAGCACAAAAGGAAGCAGTGCAATGGCACTTTGTGCATGGACAAAGCAGTGGATAAGCCCCCCTCGCCCTCGCACGGTGAGCTGAGGAGAGCCTCCAACCCAGTGGAGGTGGGCGTCCAGGTCACGCCGGAGGACGATGACTGCTTATCGACGTCTTCTCGAGGAATCTGTCCCAAACAGGAAAACATTACAGGTAACCTCATCCAATGTGATTTCTCTTTCATATTTGTAGCGTGTGTATCTGTTTGTGGTGAAGCAGAGTTGTTGTGTGGGCCACATATCGTAGACACATGTCCTTTCTCCATGGGGCGTCTCGGAGACGTATGAAGAGTGCTGAATATTTAAGAGCTGTGGCGTAGGAAGGGGAAGGGGGTTTATTCTGTCAAACCTCAGAGTGAGAAGCCATAACGAAGACTAAAAGAGGAACGGCATGACTTCATAGAGCAACAAATATTTGAAATCTGATTTATTATCTCAAGATCAGCGCTGCTTGGAAGCAAGAATCTCCTAGATAATTAAGCTCAGATTTGAACCGTAGATCACACATTGCCACCACTGACTGTACGCTTCGGTTTAGCACATTTGCACTTGTCAGTCCTTTTTCTCTGGTAACTTGTCGTTCGCTTGCCACATTTATCAAATGAGGCCTAAAGTGGTAGACTTTGCCTTAAAAGTTGCAGCGCAAAGGGTGTGTTCTTTACGACACAGCAGGCTGCTCATCTCTATGGGGTGAAAAATAGAGAGATTGAGAGGGGGGATATTTTGGCACTGGTGGGGCGGTTCGAGGAGTCCTTGCTGTGACAAGAGAGGCCATCCTCCTCGGTGTGTGTCCACAGGCTCATGGGAAATGCCTTTCTGAGCTGCATAGCCTCTCTCATGTGGTCTCGACAGATGTATCTTGATTTCGTTGTGGGTTCTCGCACAGCCACATCTTATCCGTACAAATGCACGCCTGCACATTTTCACTTTCTGTCGAAAAAAGGAAAGGAAATGGAAGGCCGTTTGGTTATTTTGGTTTGTCAGGGAACAATAATACGATGCTAATTATTTGTTTTAGTTTTGTGGATGTGCGTTTTAATTAGCGGTTGACTTTCTGCACTATATAAAACAGGGAAAATACAGTCATAAAACAAGGAAGTCGCTTATTTTCAACTTAAAATAAAGAAAACAGGATTTGGTTGTAGCATAAGTCTAATCTCCCTTAAGCTGAGCGTTAAGTGAATTGAACTGCTTTAAGTTGTCACTGTGCTATAATGCGTCCATGAGTGTGTCTTGGGCTGGTGAGGCGATTTAGAGTGGCTGTTTTTTTTTTTTTAAGTGCAGAAAATGTGAGAGTGAGACTTTCCAGTCTGTTTTTCTGGCCTGGCTTTACGTTTGGCCATTCTCTGGTCTGCCTCAAAGATCAGGTTCCAGGAAGCGTCTGGGTCCGGTTAGCCCCATCAACAGTCATTTGGACTTGACCCTTTGCTCTAGGCTAATTATCGGCGGCTCAGTTCAAGTATCAAGTTGTTTTCCAACAGTTCCCTCTCACATATTTCAAATCCTCCTAGTCTGTGTTCGTATGAAACGTACAGTGGAACTCAGTCTAAATTTGATCAGATATGGAGGCTGAACGGGGTCATTTGTGTCTGCTTGCCCTCTTTGTTTTAAGCATGTTGATGCAGTTTCAGCACAAATTATACAACCTTTATGCGAGCCGGCTATCGCGCACGTCTCTTGTTTCTGTCAGCCGCTAAACTGGGTTATTAAACTCATTTACATCATAATGTATCAGGGTTCAGCTGATAGCGTTGGGTCACTGGTATTATGTGTGCTTGTTATTATTATTTTTTTAAAACAATTTTGTGGGTAGGACCATAACAGCTTCTCAGTATGTTACTGAATCTGCTGCCGTGTCAGGTCAGACAGGGAAGAGATATTAATTAGCCATATTATAGACGATTTCAGACATAACACATTCAAGGTTAGTTATGACTGCAGCTTACCATGAATATGTAAACTAGAACACTTTGAGAGTGCGTGAGTGTGTTTGTACCTGGGTTAGAGGTGAACTTGAACGTGACAAAACTGCATTTGAAAGAGTGAGGGAAAGGTGGCAGTTCAACACTTTTAAGAAAACGCTGGCAAACTTTTTTCAAGTTTGTTCTACCGAATGTTTTTTTTATTCATTGCATTTCATTTTGAATATACAAAATATTTCAAATTTAGTTTATATTTGTGTTATTTTTTATATAGAATCTTATTAGATATCATTTAAGTTAATTATTCAATTCATTTTATATGAATATTAAATGTTTTCAAAGGGATTATTAGGCTGCACTTCAGACAACCAAATAAGGAAATTGGTATGTGTGATGTAACAACTCCATTTCCATATAGAGCAGCTCACTGTGAGGAAAAACAGTACCTGCCAGAGAGGAATGGACTTGCTGTGTGAGCACAGAAAGTGGCAACACACACACACATGCACACACTGTGTGTATTACCTCAAATAGCTCAATGTGTCCTGGTGAGGGGCTCTGCTAGGAAGGACTGAGACCATCTCCTCTATCATTTTGTGAATTGATGCAGATATAATTCATTCATTTTATTTTTAATCCCCAAATGAGACTTTGAATTCCTTTATTTTCTAAAAATGGCCTAATTTAGAGCGGTTGCCACAAAAATATAATGCATCTTTAGAATGTGCTTTATTAAAAGTATCTGTGCCATGTCCATTGCTTCTCAATGCGAGATGATGAAATGTAAGAAATATGCAGAGTAACATCCTATGATCTTCTGTTTCTCAACACGTTGTCCAAAAACACGTAGATGGAACAGATTGAATTCGCTTTGGCTCGTGATATGTGGCCATTTGGAGCTCTGAACTTTTTTTTCTTTCATCAAACGCTTTTCAGGACTCTTTCTTTCGCTATGGCAGCCCTTCAGAAATTATGACTGCTCTCCAATAAATTGGCAGATTAGATCGGACTAACACTGCCACCATGCAGAACGGACCTCAATACAGATAATTGTTTTTTAAATGGCCTTTGCTGGGTGGGTTTTTAATGCCTCTAACTCTCCCGCTCGCTCGCTCGCCCATTTTGTCACTCTCTCCCTCTCTGCTATGCATATGGCTGTAGCAGTCAATGTAAATCAGGGGCATCCAATTAATATTGAATCAATTACACTGTGTGCGATTGTCTGGCATGTGAGCCGCCTGCAATTTTCTGTGCCAAAATGTGACCCAAATGAGTGGCTTAACAAAGACCCCAGCAATTTAAGCCTTTTTTTTTTCCTTATTGTTTTTTTTTTTTCCCTTCCTCATTTTTTTTAAATCACATATTATCTGGAGCTTGACGATCTGTCATGATCATAATTATCATCAAAGCGCCTTTCTGGAGTTCAGCTGCGAGTGTGCTGCTGACACTGATCGTTTTTTAAGAGGACTTGTGAGGAGCAGCGTTCACTGACGTTCGGTCATCAGTGAGAGCCGAGGCTAGTTGTTTTTTATTTTAGCATGGGAGTGTGTGTGTGTGTGTGTGTGCGTTTCTGACTGATGTAATAGAAGCATGCATACTGAGGTATACTGCATGTATACTGAGACAGCTATAGCAGGTGTGTGTGTGTGTCTGCTGTCACGACATAATATGGGGTGACACCCAAACCTTGCATGTCCTTTTTTAACACTCAGGAAAATGAATTATCACGAAGCGACAAAGAGACATTTCTTACCCGAGCGGCGACGGCGCCCTGGAAGCAGCTCTTTATGAATATGTATTCGGATTGGACGAGAGGGGGGGGCTCTAATTTTCCAAACCTTTTTATTTCCTTTCACCGCCAGAATTTCTTCATACACAGCACAATCCCGTCGTCTCTTTCAGAGAATGCCGAGCTGTTGTATGCCCATGTGTGTTTGCATGTATTCCCTGCATACATGTAGCATCTCCTGTCTGATCTTGGGAGGAAAAAAAACAGCACTACCAAAATGTGTGTGTGAGAGATGTGCAAAGCTTTTCCAGAGGGATGAGGTGTAATAATAGCTCTGAATGATGTTTAATTCTCTCAGAGCTGTTTTGCTGCATGTGGAGATGTGTCTCGCAGCATCCCTTGCAGAAACATTGTGATATTCTGCATCCTCGGGCTTGATTTGCATGATACAGTCAGCTCGGTGCTGTGGGGGTGGACGGCTTCCTTTCATTCGCCATTCTCATCTAATGGGCTACACCACACATTTTTTTTTGCCGGAATGGGAATTTTGTGTTGCTTGGGAAAAATGAGAATCTATTTTTTAGTCGTTATTTGAGCAATAGCATTTTTATTTCTATTGAAATTGAGCGATATTATTTAGAAAACAGCGTTTGAACCCAAAAAATTGCATCGTTTTTTTTACCTGCTTTTTTGCACCAAAGCTGGCGTGCGAGGAAACAAAGGTATTTAGCAGCCAGACGGGCACTGCCTGGCACAGTGCCACCCGCTCCGTCTCAGTTCTCCCACCCCCGCACCCCTTCATACGCTCTTAGCACCCAATGACGCTCTCATCACCCCCCCTACTTACACACACACCCACCCCTCCCTCCTGCAGACAATGGCATCGCCTCCTCCATCACAAGAGAAGAAATACCCAGCTCTCTTCTTTCTGTCTGTCCTCATCTCCATAATGCCACCTGATCATGGCGTCTTTGCAGGACTACCTCCAGCAATTGCTTTGTCTTCCGCCGGATGCTAGATGGAAAATAAAAGTGTCTTGTCTGGTTGATTTTAAAAATGCTCAAAATCTGTTCTGCGAAAGTCGTTCGCAGGTATGTGCAGTTCTCGAAGGAGCAGAGTCAGATTTTTAGGTTTGTGGGAAGTGGAACGTGTGATTAGGTTAGATGACAGCAAAGAGGAAGTAAATATGAGACATTTCGAGTCTGCAGTAAATATTTTTTAAATTATATTCATTTATTTGCACTTCATTTATGGCAATTTTTATTTTGTCCAAAAAAATTAGCAAAATAACTGAGAAAATGTGTAATTTTTATCCATACACTTTTTACTTGAAAGTTAAAAAGCCACATGAGCAGTGAAAGAGCATGATTTTACTGATATTTTGTGATTTAAGATTTAGATTTTCTACAGAAAAGTTCTCAGCAGTGTCAAGGGAGGTTTTAAAAGTTATCTTAGTTAAGTCTCAAACCCAAATTTGCTCAAGATACCAAAGTTTGGGATGCAATGAGGAACTCAAACATTTATGATCAAATTTGACAACAATATTATCTGAGTGATATCCACTTCATTCCTGTTCATTGTCTCATTTATATTTAAACAAATATGCCATCCGTGTGTATTTTACATATCCTAAACAATTTTAGCAAAACACCTGGGCTGTAAAAAATGCAGGGTTACAAGCAATTCCTTCATTTTGTCCCAACACAAATCGATTAAGTTAACTTAATCGTTTTTACAAATTTATGTGGATTGAGCATAAAACAATTAAGTTGACCCCCAAAACGTTAGCAATTGTGTTGTTTAAACTTGTTTTAAATAAGTAGTTTAAACAAGCAGCAAAAACATTTTTTTGAGTATGTGAAAAGGTCAACATTGTCTTAAACGTTTCTCCTAAAATTCTTTTTTTTCTTGTAAAATTTCAACTTTACTTTTTACAGATTTTCTTTTCAGAACCTCTCACAGCAAACTCAATTTTAGAAGAGATCTCAATGTCTCAAATCATGTTTTGATGTGCCCTAGACACCAAAGTCTGCAATCAAACAAGATCTTAATATGAACTCCAGGTCTAAAAGGTGTAGGGGTTTGATTTTAGGTCACAGAGAATCAGGATTATGCCTCTGTGAAGAGATTTAGTGATCATTTTACAGATATTCAAGCTCCCCTCTGGTCTGATCTCCTCAGTTTATTTGTGCCAACGTGTGTGTGTGTGTGTGTGTTCTGTATGTGGGTGGATGCGCACAGATCCACTGGGTCCTGTCGTGTTGCAGCTCTCAAATTGTGTCAGATGTTTTAGAGGAACGTGTCCATAAAAATGTTTATGTACTACAAAGCATATTTATAAATCTCAGCGGATTACAGACAGCTTCTATAAACACAGATAGCGATGGTGCAGAATTACTAGTGTGATGGTGGAAGGCCCGTGCATTTGTTTGTGGTTTTCTGCAGCCGTTCTTGCGAGGTGTATGTGTGTTAGTTGGCACTAGTACTGCAGGACATCCCTCAGCGGCCAATGCCAAAGAGAAATTGGCACAGAGCAGGGCTGGAGGCATCGGGTGGGCTTCAGGAGGGGTGTCCTCCACTACTCTGTTTACCTTTTACACACACACACTATCAGACACATGCAATGGCCGCGTCACTGCTCCAAAGCTAGGCTAGTCCATTTTTTCACTTCTGTCTTTTTTCTATTTTGCTCTCTCTCTTTGTATCGCGGGGCGGACACAACTTCTCTATGAGGTCACCTTGACCAGCTTTGCCCCTGCGCCAGCCGGGTCGCTCAATACAATCAATTCATCTGGGCTCTAATGGTTACAGATGGCAGGACTTGAGTCTCTACAGACACCTTCAGCGCTCGCTGTTTTTTCTTCCTTCTCCCTTCCTGTCTTTTTTTGTCGCTCCTTCTATCACTCTAACTCTACTAATGTTTAAGGGGTTCTTTTTCTCTACCTGTGGGGAAGGAGAGCCACAAATAAAACTTTGTGAATATTTCTGAAAAACAGCGAGAATTTGGTTGATATCGTTCTCTTTGGGAATTGTAGAGAGGAGATCTTAGAAGAGAGTTTAGGTTTGACAATATTTTTAGGTCTGCAGTCAAATGAGATCTCAGTATAAACCCAAACTATTATTGTGGATTTCTTTTGTGAAGTGAATTATATGAGGTTTAGGTATTTATTCATATCAAATCTATCCATATTCATTTTTTTGTTTAATAATTTTGACAAAACATCAGGATAAAGTCAGTTTGTCTGAGGCAAAAGCATTTTTGTGCTTAAGATTTTGTGCTCTAGTAACTTGAAAGCACAAAATCCTGTACTTCTCACCAATTACACCAAGGTTTGGAGTCACATACAATCTCAGCATGAAAAATCTTATCAAATATGTTATAAATATTCATATTTATCCATATTAATACACTTGTTTGTGTGTAAACTCATCTTATCTGTGTATAAATAGAAATTTAAGAGAAACAAGGTCAACTTTGTCTCAGACATTTCTCCTTTTTCACTGATATTTCAAAGAACATGATTTTAACTTTGAATTAAGTTTGACCTAAAATTATGATGGCACTTTAAAATAAGTTTGTATTAGTTAATGATCATTAATGTGTTTACTAACACGAACAAACAATGAACAACGCATTCATTGCTGTATTTGTTAATCTTTGTCAACATTAGTTATTGGAACTAGAGTTATTCATTGTTAGTTCATTACAGTTCACAGAGCATTAAATGATGTCAACAAGCACAAATTTGGACTTATTATATATATTAATATATGTAGAACTATGATTAATCAATGCTCTACAAGTATTGTTCAGTCTTAGTTCATGTTAGCAAATACATTAACTAATGAAACGGTCCCACTTTATATTAAGTGGCTTTAACTAATATGTACTTACACAGAAATTATTAATTCGTTACAATGTACTTATTGTGTAAATGCATGTTTTTACATTGTACTTATGCCTGATTAAATGCCTGCATGTAATTACATCTGTAATTAATTTCTGTAATTACATTTGTAAATACACTGCTGACCATCCCTTACACCTTAACCCACCCTCAAACCTACCGATACCACCAAACTTGTCCTTAACCTTCCCCCATCCCAACTCAAGAGCACCACAAGTGTTCTCAAATACACTATGAACACAGTAAGTACATCGTATTTAGTTTTTGATGCAAGTACATAGTAGTTAAGGACACTTAATATAAAGTGGGACCAATGAGAACTGTATTGTAAAGTGTGATTTTTTTTTTTTTTTTTTTTCAATATTAAAATGTTGCTTAAACCTTTAAAGACACCTGAGCCAATTTAATTTTACTCAGGGGCTTAAGATACAGTAGGATGTTCAATACCAGTTTCCCTCCCGAAAAGCCAACAACAACAAAAACAATACAAAACAGCTGGAAAGGCTGTCTCATGTAGGCTGGTAGGTCTCTCTCTCTCTCTCTCTCTCTCTCTCTCTCTCTCTCTCTCTCTCTCCTCTTTCTCTCTCTCTCTCTCTCAAAAACAAACAAACAAAAAAAAACTTCTTTCACTCAGACTCCTGAAGCCATTCCACACCCGTCGCCCATGTGAGGTCCTCGACAGCGTGCGTGCCACGACTGGAGCTGCCGTCCGTATCTCCCTCTCTGTGTTTGTGTGTGATTTGGGTGGTTGCCTGCTCTGCTCATGTTGGTATTGGGTGCCTGCCTAGTTTTAGTGGGTTGTAGTGTTTGCGTAAGCGTGTGCCCGTGTATTTGCCTGTGAGTGTATGTGGGTTTATACTAAGCAGCGGTGACGATATGCAGACGTGTTGCATGACGAGGGCTCAGATCTTTCACAGAGCAATAATGATGGGAACATTCGTCGCAGAATAGGCTGTATTAGACATGTGCGTTTGGTTTCTTTTGTTTATATGATTCTATATTAGGTATCGGACTGCTGGATTCACACATTGTATGATAGCTCACTGTAGATTTATGTGTGTGTACATATATATGTGTGTATACTGTATATAGATCCATGCGAATGCTCAGAAATGTCCTGTTCTGTCAGTTGCAGTGGTGACTAGGCTCTGAATCTCTTTTTTCCCCACTGTTGGAGACCTGTATGGGTCACAACCCCTCACCCGGAGCAGGACGGCCTGTCATACTCTTTCCCCTCCTGCCTGCCAATAAGTTAATTGCTTTATTTTTAGATTTGAGTGGGATGAAGTCGCCCAAAGCCCAGCTGTAGCCCACACAGGCTCAACCTACCTGTGACTGCAGATGCTCTCTTATAGTTAGAAACCTTTCATTTCATTGATAAAGACTCCAAATTGTGTCTTTTGCAAGGATTTAGAGCTGAAAACCTCTTTCTGTTGAGCAGAACTGAGTTTATTTGAGGAATATTGTTCATTTTGTGGCTTTTATAGTGCAGAATTTGATCTTTTCTGTGTAAAATTATCTTTTTGATAAATACAGTGCACTCAAAACAAACTCAAACAGTATTTTTGCTGCTTGTTCATTTTACTTGCGCTGAATCAACACAATTCTTGAAGGTTTTTTTGAGTTAACTGTATTGTTTCATGTTCAATCAACTTAAATTTGTAAAAACAATCAAGTTAATGTAATTGATTTGTGTTGAGACAACATGAAGGAATTGTGTGGAACCTTGCATATTTTACAGTGCATTACATTTGCTGTTTGTTCAAACTACTTATTTTAAATGAACTCAAACAACACAATTCTTTAGTTTTCTTTGAGACAACCTAACTGTTTTATGCTCAATCCACATAAATTTGTAAAAACGAACTTAATTACTTCATGTTGTCCCAACACAAAACAGCATTTTACAGTGTGTATTTGGAAAAGCTTTACATTCCCTTCTTCACACATTAAAATGTCCTATTTATTTATATTTTTTCTTTAAAAATACAGATTATGTTATATATTTTGTACCATGATTTATATTAGACACATACTAAAACGTCATTCAATATAACAGAATATTTAAAATTTAAAATGAGAATAATTTGACAACTTATTAAAAGTCTTAACATGGCAAGTTCAAACAACTTATTAATTGTCATTTTAAGTATTTTTGACTTTGCCACGATCTTGAAACCACAAGGTTTTTTACCCATTTGTCATCAAGATATTCTTTTCTGTACACAAATAAGTATATATAAATTAGGACTGCTTGATGTATCGTTTTAGCATCGATATCGGATTGTGCGCATCCATGTCACATCGCAAAGATATGCAATGTTAAGTCTGGATTATTATTGAACAGGAGCTATAGTATTGTATTTATACGACATTTATTCGATTTATGCAACATTTTTTTTCTTCCTTTTAGAATTTTTGTCTTTTTTCTAGTCCAAATATCTAAATTCCAAAGCACAAGATTATTTAACTTACTCTACTGGCAGATAATTTTGCTTGTTTTAAGGAAAAACTCTTAATTTTGTCTTTTAATTTTAAGAATTTAATATCTAAGAATTTTTTGCATTGCAATCATTTCTTTTCTGTACTTGAGTACAGTTAGACTCTCCAGAAAAGCATCAAGTAGAGCTATTCAACTATCTGGCGAAACTGTAGTTTTATCGCAATATTTATCACAGTAAAATAAAATATCGCAATATCAGATTTTTCCAATACCGTGCAGCCCATATTTAAATCATAAACGGTAGTGAATTTGATTTGAAACAGACACCACAATGAAGCATCTCATCTTGACCCAGTTTCATTTATTTAGCTGCTGCTTTTGCTGTAATTGAATCGAATAGCTTTTAATGTAAATATAATAGCTTCCCTACTTGTCGCACATCTAATTGAAATCATACGCCTGTTTCTTTAACATATAACTATTACATCCACACTAAAGCTAGTTCTTTTATTACCTCTATTACCGCGCTACCTCCTCAGTCGGCTGCTACCACAAATATTGAGCTGCTTTTCAAATGATCGTTTACTCAATAAACCGGCAATTGCCAACCCCTTTTCTCCCTCTTTATGAATTAACCGATCTGAACGAGAGACAAATAAAGATTTCGAAGAGTCGAGTAAAGCTGAGAGGCAGCTTTGTTAAGCAGCCATTATTGTGTTGATTGGTCTCTAAGCTCACACCTAGACCCTCACTAGCCTGCGTCAGGCCCATGGGGCTCAAACACACACACACACACATACACGGACCGGGCAGCTTTTCCTGTTAACAAACCTGAGGAAAATGGTGCAACATTTACTCGTAAAAACATGTGCAGGCGACACACACACACAGAGACACACACACGTGCACGCTGCTACTTCCTGACTGAATCTTACTGATAATTTGCTCAGGCTCATTTGAATTTTAAGCACTTCTTTAATCTTCAAAGCCTAAATTGCTTTATGAATATGCATGGTGTGGGCAGACTTTAGTTCATTACCTAGTTGTAAATTCTAATGACCATTAGGTCTTCTCAGTAATTGCCAATTGTTTTGCATTTTTGATTGGCCTATTACCATACGCATTCTGAACACATCAGCACGGCCTGTCAGACCTTCTGCAGGGAAGGCACGTGTGTGTTTGTATGTGTGTGTGTGTGTGTCTGCATGCTTGCACAAGGGAGGGGGAATAAAGAAAAAAAAAAGAAAAGAAGCAAAGGTATAAATTGCTTCAGCGCTTTGCTTTTTTTCCCTTTCCACCCTGGATTTTGAGCGAGAAATGGAGGATGTAAATGAAAGCAGCGTTTTGTATGTGAAGATTGAAAGTTCACCTGGAGATTTGACATATTTAATTTACTTGATGACTCCGCACACCCTCATTAATGCACTTTGCATACAGCGGCGCACTTAATCACTGCTGATCAGACCCGGCTCAGCTGTAACACATTGCAGAGATAGTGCAGAAAGCCTCGGATAACCACTCAAATTACGCTCCATTCTACCTTATGCATATCACCACATCCATGCTATTTTTTTTTTAATTCCTGCTTCAGACCCACCGTAAACCCCCTTCCCTGTGAGGAAGCAGATGTTGAACCTCCTCCTTCTCCCAAACACACACACACACACACACACTTGCTGGGATTCGAATGCTAGTGCCATTTTCTGAGAGTGATTTGTCTTACTAAGTGAGGCTCTCTGTTAACATGCTGAGGGAAATTAATTAAATCTTTCAGCGCGTCGCGTGTGTCCCTCTGCATGCGGACATGTGGCTGTAATGGTTCCAGATCTGAAACATGCGTTCATACGGTTGGAACCCATATGGAAATACACATGTAAGGAACACGCACACACACACGCACACATCTCATCTTGGTGTCGGTGTATACATTTCCCAAAAGAGAGACTGTCATGTGTAACTGAACCAGAAAGAGGCTTGTGGACAGAACATGTCAATCAAATAAACATATGCATATATTAGGATGAGTAATGAAATGAAATGAAATATAATAATAATAATATGCAATTAGATGATGCAGAGATAAAACTACACAAATATAGTGTATATAATAATTAAAGTATATTTAATTGTAATTAATCTATACAATTGTATAATAACAATGTTAATGGTAGGCTTATGCGAAAGAACATGTAATCATATAGTTAATATATATATATATAATGAACAATTTCACAGAAAACTGAAATATAACAATAATAATACCAAAAATATTATAATTATTATTATGACATTTAGCATATAATATAATGAATAATTAGATGAAAAAAATCAGGGTTAAAATGTATAAAGTAAGGATAATTACAGAAATAATTAAAAATAAAAGTCAATAAATTAAGCAGGATCAAATGAAATCATAAATTAAGCCAGGCCATATTTAAAAGAAGATATATTGTATTGAGTTTTTAAATAAAATCTTATTGTACATAAATTAAACAAATTCATTTTATTATTATTATTATTATTATTATTATTATTATTATTATTATTATTATTATTATTATTATTATTTAATACAATATTAATAATAACAACAACAACAACAACAATAATAATAATATTAATAAATATATCAATATCAATAATAATAATAAATAACAGCAACAATATTACAAAATACAAACAGACAGAAAATACCCAAAGGCCTCTGATGTTTTGCATATTACTTTTTGTTCCCCTTTTCTTTTTCTCCTTGCTGGTTTTCACCAAAAAGTGCTTGAAGGGAATGCTGAAACCTACATTGTGATGAAAAGGAATTCTTAATCAGGAGAAAAGTTGCGTACGGCTCCATGGTTCACTCCTCGGACGGACACGCTGTTTTCAGGAGAGGAGGAGGATGAGGAGGAGGAGGGAGGGGGGAGGAGGAGAATGGACTCGGGCCGGTGGGACTCGGCAGGCACTGTTTCCTCCGGACTCCTTTAGCCCTACCCTGGCTGTGAGCACGCTTCAAAGTTGTTAATATTCAGCTGGGAAACCGTATCCAGAACACAAATAAATTATTAAGTGCATGAACTTTTTAGGCAGTAAGATGAACTGATGGGGCACATCTGTGAGATCCAGGGTCTTTTTTTATTTGTGTGTGTGCGTAGTGTGGTGTAGTATGGGTTTCTCTGCGTATGTGTGTATGTGTGTGTGTGTGTTTGTGTGCATGTGCGGAGTGGATCTGCCCTTTCCGACTTCCCAGCCTCTGGTCTCCGGCCAAGGGCATGCATAATTGATTCCACACGCGCTATCATTTTCTTGATGTAATTGCCTTAGTAAGATATGATGAAATCTAATGGATAATTTATCGTCTCAAAATGGGCAAAGAAAGAACGAAACGGCCGTGCACATTTAGGGGAAGAGCGCTGGCTGTCTGTTTGACTCCGTCCCGAGCGGCACGTCTGATCTCAGTAATACGGCTTGATTAGTTCTCTTTTCTCCTTGATTAGCGGACTTAAAAAGCAAATACTTTATCAATCTCTCCATTCCGGGGTCTTCTCTTGGGCCATCTGTGTCTAATTCCGTCTTGAATTCAGCTTTGAGCTCTTTCCCTCCTGGTTGTCACCAGCTCTTTGCACCTGTACAGCAAGAGAGAGTGTTGTCATCTTTTGGGAATTATATGTTTGTTGTTTGATTGAGACGTCTTGCTCTGGACTGCTGCAGTCAGCTCGTGTGATCTGTTGTATGCCGCATGCATTCGCTTGTGTTTGTGTGTGTGTGTGTGTGTGTGTGTGTGTGTGTGTGTGTGTGTGTGTAAGTGAGAGATGAGATCCTGGCAGAGGCTCTGGACTGTTTGTTTCACAGTGGGGGTTGTGAACCGTGTCTGTTTGTGCTCTGAACAGGAACCTATCCCTGATGGGTGCTGCTGTCTCTAGTCTGTTGCCTGAGCTCAAATAAACACACACACACACATGCGTAAACACGCAGTGGGGCTTACTTGTGTATTGGGGCCATGCGTGATATATAGATGACCTGCTCTTGTTATGTCTGCCTTAATCCTTGTATCGGTTGTCAGCAGAAACAAGGAATGATCTATTAGGATCTTTATTAGCTTGGCTTGTGCATATTAATTTGCTAACATGCACATTCCATGCTGTATGTGTAGTAGTGAGATTATGTCTGCTGTTGAATTTAGAGAATTTAGAGAATTGGTGCTTAAACGTTTTACTTTTTTGAAATACATATTCTAAGTATCAGATATTTTAATGACAAATGGCTTCGTTAATGGATTCCAGTTCAACGTGGTGCTAAAATACTTTTGCATTTTAAAGTATATTAAGATATGTAAATATATGTGAAAAAGGGCAACACGGCGGCTCAGTGGTTAGCACTGTCACCTCACAGCAAGAAGGTCACAGCTGGGACAGTTGGCATTTCTGTATGGAGTTTTCATGTTCTTCCCATGTTTCCCTCTGGGTGCTTTGGATTCCCCCACAGTCCAAAGACATGCGGTACAGCTGAATTGATAAATTGGCCGTGGTGCATGTGTGTAAATGAGCGTGTATGGATGTTTCCCAGTACTGGATTGCAGCTGGAAGGGCATCCGCTGCGTAAAACATACAGGTATGCTGGATAATTTGGCGGTTTATTCCGCTGTGGCGACCACTGATTTATAAAGGGACTAAGCTGATGGAAAATGAATGAATGAATATGTGAAAAAAGTGTGAAGATCAATGTGATTTCACACTGAAAAAAATCATTCATTGGATTTACTCAAAACTATGCTTTAAGGTAAGTGGTTGGAAACAATTTATATGGGCTGACTAACAAATTAAAATAGTAATGTTCTTTTTGTCAACTTACATGTTTAAATTCGGCCCATATAAAATGTTTGCAACCACTTAGCCTAAAAAAATATCAGTCCAATCCAATACAATTTCATTTGTACATAATATTTTTGCGTCCACAGTGATGTCTATGTTAGGGGGTAGGACTTATTTTTGGAAAATTTTATAT
>CAIGQQ010037872.1:8461804-8487665 GCA_903798035.1 Danio albolineatus | reverse complement strand
TATATATATATATAATAGTAAAATATAATAGTAAAATAGTAAAAGATAGTATAATAGTCAAAAATACTGTGTTTGACTTTAAGTGTAACAAAATATGCTTCCGGCTTTATGTGCCAGTTCGTTTTTACTCAGTCAAAAACACTTAACAAACAGTGATATCTGATTCATGCAAGAATGACTCATATGAGTCAGTTCTTTTTTTAGTAAATCACAAGTGTTTTCGTCTCACACTAGTGTCTTATTTTAATTTGGCTTTCTTAATGACCTTTTCATTTATTTCACCATGTCCAACTTTTATCATTTTTTAGTGCTTTAAGTTCATAATATATAAATGACTGTTGTAATGATAATGTAAATATATGTAGCGGCATATGTCACCTCACAGCAAGAAGTTCACTTGGTCATTTGGCATTTCTGTGTGGAGTTTGCATGTTTTCCTCCTGTTCCTGCGGGTGCTCTGGTTTCCAGTCCAAAGACATGCACTTTTGGTGATTTGGATAAACTTAATTGTCCTTAGTATATGAGTGTGTGAATGAGTGTGTATGGGTGTTTCCCAATACTGGGTTGTGGCTGGAAGGGCATCAACGGCATAAAACATATGCTGGAATAATTGGCGGTTCATTTCGATGTGGCGACCTCTGAAATAGAGACTAAACCGAATGATTGAATGAATAATTTCAGCATTCTGTAAGAGAAGTGCATTTTGTTTTGCTTTAGATACATCCTGGATGAACTTTCTACACATTTCTAATGGTATGGGTGACATATCTTATAAAAGAGCACATTATTTATCAACTGGAATATTTGACAATATGATAAATGTAATAAACAAAATAAACAAAAACTCCATTAAAATAGCCTTCTGTTTCAAAATCCCCGCAAGCAAGGACTAAAATACTCTTAAGTCTACTTCTTTCCCCCTTTCTCCTGTGCTTTCTCTTGCTCTCCCTCCCTGTTCTTTTAGATTTTTCCCTCTCTTGAGTTTCATTCTCTCCATTGCATGTCATTCCAGGGAAAATCCAGGAGCCGAATGTGTCTCGACACGTCTGAGACTAATGCTAACCATTCTTTTTATCTCTTCTCACCCCTGCTCTTTCTCTCACAAACTCTTATTTTCCTCCGTCATTTTCATCTAATCTTACCCTAATTAATGTCACTCTGTTCAAATCACACGCACATTGAAAATCTAACTTTGAAATCGAAATTCAATATGGGTCATAAAAGAAAAAGGGGTTTTCAAACATCAAAATAGCACTGTAAAGATATTAATCTGGACAAAAAATAATGACTAACATATACTTTTATCATGATTTACTGAAGACACCCACTACAATGTCATTCAGTGTAACAATAGCGTATATACCAATTAATATCGTCAGGCATATTTAGAACAAGAATCTTTTGATGACATATTAAAAGACTCTATTTAAGGATCACAGTGCAGTGCCAAAATACTAATTCAACTTAATTTCAATTCTTATGTGTTAAGTGTTAATCCTTTAATAAAATATACTATTGTCGCTTATGATTTTCGGTTGTTTAATAAGTTGTTTCATTAAAAAACAAAAATCTGTTACACTGAATGATATTGGGACCTTACTTCATCCGTATTTTAAGATTTTATTATCCAAAAAGTTATGTATAACATCATATCAGATGTTTTTTACTTGTATTTAATGTGCCTTCAATGTATATGAGTTATAAATGATATTATTAGTTCAATTGAAGCTCGATGCTCTTTGGCTCATTCTGAAATCATGTTGGTAAACAATCTATAACACAGAGAGTTCTTGCAGCTTGTCTCTGAATGTAATAAACCAAAGTTTCATTCAGTTTTTAATGGAATTGTCAGCTCATATTACAGTTTGTAATCTCAAAACTTCAAAATAGAAGCACTTTCATCTCTCGTACGACCCTATATGTAATAAAAGCAAGGCATGGATGGATCCAGGTCAGGGAGGGCCTGGTCAAGCACATCTGTGCCTGTGAGGGGGCACCAGGACGGGGTTTGGCAGCATGGAGTGGGCATCCACACAAAGACAAAATTGTCCAGTGGGTCCATTAGCCTCCTTGGGCTCAGTGTGGTCAAACTGGCTGAGCCAGACAGGATGATAGATTGCTTTGTCAGTGTCCCAGGGTGAGCCCTGAACCTGAAGTACTTTGTTTATCTCCAACAAAAAGCAAAGGCTTCAGAATAATCTACGTCTGTTTCTTTTTTGGAAAAAGCGAGAGAGGGAGAGCGTGAGGGTTTGAGGGGGTGAGGGAGGTGCTGGTTGAAGGGGGGAGTGCAGGGGCCCTATGGTGGTTGTCCATTAACAGATGAACTTGGCTTAGGTCCAGCTGTTTGATGAGACTGTGTCATAGCCCGCACTCGCTCCGGCCTTTACAATTCCTCTCAGGCTTGTCTTGTTTTTTTCCACCTCTCGTTTTCATTCTCCCCTTTGCCTCTCTCTTTCTCTTAAACTGTACCTGCAGCTGACTCCTCAAATGCTTCCAGGTTCATTTTGGCTAAAGGCGAAAACAACGCTACTTTTCTCTCCACCAGCTGCACCCCTTCCTATGTCAGAACCAGTTTAGACCGGTTTGCTGGCCTTGTAGCCTGGGCTCCGTCATCATCTTCTTTAGCTTGGAGGACTTTCGAGAACAAAAACAAAGAAAATGAAAGCACAATTCTGATAATGCTCATGACCCTTTGGTGATTTAGGAGTTCAAATGAATACGGTAATCAATGTGTTTGACGGGACCGTTTAGTACATTAGGCTGTGCTCAAGCTATGGTGGGGCATTAAACGAGACATGAGGGCCCATTGTGTGTGTGTGTGTGTGTGTGTGTGTTTTGCTGGATAGGGTCACGTATCGAGTGAGCCATAGCAAGGGCATTTCCTCAGTGGAGTCTGTCACTGTCCGCCCAGCTGCTGATCGCCACTTGCTAAGCAGCACGCTGAACCCGGGACCCCTGATGTATGACCCACTTACCCTCGGCCAACAGAGGACACCATCGATTTGTCGCTCTCCTCTGAGGGATGGTCAGTGAACCCTGGGCCGGCACTGACCCAGCCACTGTGAATCATCAGTTGGGCACTGTGCTTCATAATTCAGTCCTGCTGGGATGTGAAGCTTGGACTGGATTGTTTGATTTAGACACAGGTCTCCTGGGTTCTCACAGTCATTAGGAGCTGGATTTATCAGGGCATTTTAGGCTTTTCAAAATGGTAATGGAAATTATATTGTATTCTACAGTGAATATAAACTTTTCTAATGATGCGCAGCTGCTAAATATTTCATCAGAGAGAAGCTGTTGTCTGTAGTATTTCCAAAATGATTTTATAGCTATTCTTATCTACTAATTATTGACAATGCTGTGTGCACCACATACTTCTCATACTTTATCCCTTGGTTTGGTAATTAATATAAGAAATTGTAGTCTTCTTATTTTGCTTTATTTTGAATTAGTTATTGGGAGATACAATAAAATGCAATACAATTAGAAGACTGATTTCATGAGCAAAGATCACAGTTTCTTATAGTAAAATTCAGTGCTCAGCATAACTGAGTACACCCCATTTTGAAAATGAATATTTTCATCCATTTGTCAGTGAATAAAGGCAATGTATTTTGGTGCATTTAAACAAAACAGATTTATTAAACGTATATATTTATTAAAATAATATTTTAGTCACCAAACATATTTAGAAATTGAAAGATAATACAATTAAATTAATTAATAAAGTAAAATAGGCCTACAAATTTTCAACTCAATTTCTCTATTTTTTTTGCTTCTCTTGATTTTTCCTCTTTCCCCTTTTAAATTTGTTCATTCTTCATTTTCTTTTCGGCTTAGTCCCTTTATTAATCCGGGGTCGCCACAGCGGAATCAACCGCCAACTTATCCAGCATTTGTTTTACGCAGCGGATGCCCTTCCAGCCACAACCCATATCTGGGAAACACATTCTCATTCACACACATACACCACGGACAATTTAGCTTACTCAATTCACCTGTACCACATGTCTTTGGACTGTGGGGGAAACCGGAGCACCCGGAGGAAACCCACGCAACCACGGGGAGAACATGCAAACTCCACACAGAAATGCCAACTGGCCCAGCCGGGGATCGAACCAGTGACCTTCTTGCTGTGAGGCGAACGTGCTACCCACTAGGCCACCGTGGCGCCCCCTTTTAAATTTGTATTTAATATTTTTCTAGAACATTAAAATTTTGGGTGTACTAGTTTTTGGACCATTATCGTAAGTTTTTTTGTTAGATAAGCTACAGATTTGGCTTCAGCACTGACTAATGTATATGTAAAATCATGTATAGCTTCCTATTAAAAATATGAATTTAAAAGATAAATTTGTGGGGTGTGTCCTTGTATATGCTGAGCACTGTATATTGATACCATATTGCGGATTGCCTGATTTTTAAATTATTTTTTAATATTAAAAATATGTACAGCTTTTTGGAATTACACTTTAGCAAAGACAATTTGAGTAAATGCTAATGTTAAAAAGATTTTTAAATGCTGTTCCTTTGAACCTTTTATTTAGAAAATAATTCAGCTAAGGTGCATCAGTTTTACACAAAAACATCAAGGGCTGAAACTGTTTATAACCCTGAAAAAAAACTAGAAACATTAACGTTGAGAAGAATGTCAATATCTGTGCAACCCTTACAATTACGAATGTGAAAGTCCTACATTTCCTAGATATTTCCTTTGCTTCTGTTTGCTTCTTGTTCTTGATTTGCTTGAATTGAACTTGTGTTGAGTGATACATACAGACATGTAGGTCATGAGACCTAAACATCTTGAAATACCCTAGACTAGAATGGTCTTGTGAGGGCAAGGGTAGATTCTGTAGCAATATGTCATAAAAGCGTTCACTCTTATCTAAAACACGTCCCACTTCCCCTAGTGGCGTATCAAAGGTGAGCTTGGACACAAGGAACAGAGGTCAGTCCTGGTCTGCTCTGTAGGTAATCAGCCATGACACACACACACCTTGCTTATAGGTCACAGACACAGCCTGACCACCAGCTTTGGCATGACTGGCTTTTACCTCTTTTTGTTTTTAATTAGCGTTTTTCAAGTCCAGATTATGCGTATTTGTCTTTTATGTGGCTTTATGTGTGTGTGTATGTGTGTGTGTGTGTGTGTGTGAGTGTGAGGTGATTTATATACATTCTGCTCTACTCCCCAGAGCATTCAGTTTGTCATCAGATGTTTAAGACATAATCGCAATAATGTTTATGCAGTTTTATTAAACTGCACCGGTTTTAGTGGAATGATTTCCTGGTGAGTTTTATTTTTCCTCAAATATGTGTGTTGCCGGAGGGTAGTCACATTTATTTGTATGTGAGTGTGTGTGTGTGTGTGTGTGGCTGACCTGAATAGTCAGTCTAGAAGTTTTCTCCAAGTACTCTTTAGGGAACTGCTTGTGTATTTCTCCGGTTCTTTCCCTGAATTCACGGGGACACACTAGCAAATGTGAGTCTGCGGTCAAATGTTAGCTGTGTATAATATAAGTGTTTATATATGTGTGTGTGTTCTTTCTGAAAATCACATGTCTCTTCTTAAAGGGATAGTTCACACAAAAAGACAATTGTACCATCATTTAATCATTATAAACTTTCAAGACAGTTTTGTAAAACAATAAAATAAGACATTTTGAGATATGTCTGAACTATTTGTGGTCATATAATGCAAGTCAGTGGGGTCCACAATTATTTGAGGCTATATGAATGGCATAGTTAAAAATTTCCACTGATCAATCTCTTCATGCAAACTAGCATATGTTTGTAAGTTCAGCACTCAGATGAGTGTGCTTGTTTTTAATATTCAGTAAGTTTTACTAAGAACTACTAAAATAAAATACTCTGACAAACATTTAACCAATTTCTGCACATTTAAGGAACACCAGTAGGGTTCAAAACAGCAGTAGACTGTAAAAAAAAAAAGATTTGAGGTTGTGGAATGACATAATTTTTATTTTTGGATGAACATTCTCTTTAAGCAAATATCTGTTCAACTGTTCTCGAAAGTCAGTGGGGTCCAAATTCCAGTAGACACCATCTTTCAAAATATTATTTTGCGACCAACAAAAGGAAAAGTAATACAGGTTAGAACAATATGATCTTGTGTAAATTCCATAATTGTGCTTGTGTTGTCTTCTTCAAGTAAACCAGCATATTTGCGTAAATATGTATGTACACAACCCAAACAAAACTAAGAATTCAGTTAAAATATCTTCCTTTGTGCTCCCCTGTAGAATAAAATCCTCATGCAGCCTCGAATGATGTATGAATGTGCAAAAGACAATTTTATTTTCTGCTGAACTGTCTCTTTAAGCAAAGCAGCATATGTAGGCACATGTTCGGCACCCAGAGCGCTGTTTTGATGGCAGATACACAGGTCACGGTGTGTGTGCTACATAAGCCGGCTGGCATTTCAGAGTGTGTTCATGTTGCTGCTCATGTATGTGTGTGTGGAAGAGTCGACTGTGGTACATGTAACCCGATTGGGGCCAAAGATCTGAACCCTAGATGTAACCACAGGCCAGATACGGCTCGGCCCGGGCCAGACTGACAGGCCGGCTGGACCCAGGGAGGCCAGAGCCATACGTATAACAGGACAGGCTCAACATAGACAACATGGAGTTCATTACACTCTGCCCACCATCTTCGCTGGCTTGGATTTCTAAGGATAGATGTGATCTGGCTATGCGTGTATTAAATAGCACAGAGCAAACTCGATACTATTTCTCGCAACTTTGGCTAACAGGCTATTTCTAGACACTCATGCAGACACACACAATTATGCGTCTCATTTTATGTGATATTAGTATCACAGACAAACAGGAACTTGCAAAAACAAAGTTCTACGTCAGCAAATGAACAAAATAAATTCCTCTGCTTCCTCCTTTTCTCAACCGTCGCCTTTTTCACACGCTTCACTTGCTCCCTTTAAAATATACCGAAAAGCATTTTAAGGCATCATAAACATACTCCTTTTTCTCATTTTACTTTAGTTTGGTCATATTTTATGGTGGAATTGTTTACAGTGTGCCATAATTGCATAGTTTTATGGAAAACATAAACATACAACATTGCAAGATTTGAATAAATAATACATTTTATAATGAAATTTTTAATCAAGATAATAATACTACTACTACTACTACTACTACTACTACTAATAATAATAATAATAATAATAATAATAATAATAATAAAATATTAATACTTATAATAATAACAAATATAAATATAATAATAATAATAATAATAATAATAATAATAATAATTATTATTATTATTATTATTATTATTATTATTATTATTATTATTGTTATTATTATATAATTTTCTATAATTACTTAACACATATGTTTGGATGATTACATATCAGTAGGACTATATAAATAAAAACAAACAGATATTCATCAAAATAAGAAATAATATTAAATTAGAAAACATTTTAGTTGTATTCAGGAAACATTATTGTTGTTAATAACTATTTGATTTTAATAGCTCTAATTATTTTTCATTCTTCTTCAACCTTAAACCACTTCTCAATACTATATTTTATCATCCTATCAAATTAAGGTCAACTTTAGATTCAAATCCCTCAAATTGAGTTCTAATGGAGTTACTGCATTTGTATAATTTTTCAAAATAAGTCTCTCATAGTTTCTCGACGATGGGTTGCAGCTGAAAGAGCATCCACTGCATAAAACATGCTGGATAAGTTGGCAGTTCATTCCGTTGTGGTGACCCCAGATTAATAAAGGGACTAAGCTGAAAATGAATGAGGTCTCTTATAACAGGGCTGCATGATATTGGAAAGATCTAACATTGCAATATGTTTTATTCTGCCACTATATATTGCGATATGAATACAATTTCAGCTGATAACTTTATATCTCTGTTTGGAAAAAAAATTGTGAAGTTAGACTGGTTGGGAGGATTCTGCAGTGGGAATGAATTTCCATAAAGTCTAATAAACAATCTATAAACAATCAAGGGTGGCAGAGAGTATCAGTGGTTAACACTATGGCTGCACGATATTGGAAAAATTGCGATATTTTGTTTTTCTGCAATATATATTGTGATATGAATACAGTTTAAGCAGATGACTTGAATAGCCCTGTTTAAAAAGAATGAATGAATTAATCATTTTAGATTGATTGGGATGATGCTGTAGTGGGTGTGCATCTACATAAGTAAAAACAATAAAAGAGATACGAATGGAACGAACAGTGTGTTGTGGTTTTCTGAGGAGTAATACAGTATTCAGATACTGTCAAATTAATAAACACATGTAAAATAATAGTTCATCATTTTTGTTGGATAAATACATTTATATTTGCCATTAAAGTTAGAAAACGATACAATTTCTTATGCCTGAATGGTTTTAAACTAAAAAAAATACATGCAAATGATGAATAAAAATTCAGGCTTAACTTTGCGTGCCCTGCGATGTAACTATTGCAAATGATCACACTGTGCTGAAACGATATATATATTGTGCAGCCCTATAAGCTTCCATAGCTTGCATAACTTAAAAGACAGTTGTAGCCTTTGTTTTATCGCTCTTTTAAAACAAACACAGAGGGTACCAGGATGCAGAAAGAGCACGAGGTAGTGAGTGATCTTTAAACCGATCTCCTTGCGTTCACATCAGTGGAAAAGAGAGAACAAGGTAATGGGGTCGCAGTGTTGGAGTTTGATGTATGGATTATGTTTACCGTGGCATATTTTGTTTGTGTGCGTGGGCCGTAAGATTGGGCCGTTTGATGAATGGACGTGCCCTCCAGATTCACATCAACACCTGCGCACCCCATTTTTTCCCCCCTCCGTCCCGAACAACACAGCAGCCAAATCTGCCCCCTCACACCCCTGGTGCACCTCCATTTATGGGCTTATAATTGGCTCAAATTAAAAAAAAAGTGCAGAGACAAAGAAGTCGCATCTTTTTTTCTCCCCTCCTTCTTCGTAATTATGTTTATATAACCCATTTCTGTTGTTTACTGTCCGTGCCATGAAAGGATATAGTCATGTTTATTTTGGATACAGGTTCACCCGCTGTTAGATGTTTCTGTTTAGTTATGCAAACGTGAAGTCTTTCTGCTTAGCAGGGCCAGAGTATCTGTGATGTTTGCGTTCGGGCCGTGTGAAGTCTTGTTAAAGTGCCTTTTATTAGCAGTTTGCCTGGACAAGAGCTCTTTGGCACTGAGGCATAGAGTGAGAGTGAAAAAAGGCAGTTTTCCACAGCTATTACTCCTGCAGAAGGACCATCAAAAGCCACATCAGTGCCCTTAATGGGGCCCAGTCCACAACTGATAGCTTCAATGTGTCCAACAACACTATAATCCTGAATACTAAAATATCCAGACAGCTTTATGTGTATAATTCATTAGGATATAGAACATGGGATATATAGAGAAATTAATCTGGGTGGCTGTAAAATGTGTGTGCGCGTGTTTTTTTTTTTTTAAGGAATAGCTCAGACAGAAAGGAAAATGTCGGTCATTATTTACTTCACTCTTATGTGGTTCCAAACCTGTTGAAGATATTACACTTTTTTTTTTTTTTTTTTTTTTTTTAATATTGTAAAGAATATCCTGATCACTCTTTTCCATGTAATGAATGTGAATTAGGAATGGGTCTGTTTAGTTAAAAGGGACACAACAAAACATAAAAGCATTATAAAAGTAGCTTTGTGTGGTTTTGAAATCGATGTGTTGTATGCCTACATACAATACGTGCACAAGAGAACAGAAGTAAAATGTAAAATAAAAAAGTTTATTTATACATGTGCGGATTAATAAATAATGCATAGTGTTTTAATTTTTCTTTTCTTTTCTTTTCTTTTCTTTTCTTTTCTTTTCTTTTCTTTTCTTTTTATTTTTTTTACATGGACCTCACAATTACACTTGACAACAAATGCATTTGTTAATTCAACTTGACAAACAGACTTGCTGATTCTCAACACCTGTCCACTGAAGGCTTGACATAAAATGAAATTTAAATAGAGACATACACTGTAAAAGCAGCAGTCAACTTTATCAAATGAAATGTGTGTAGTTTACTATGAGTGTAGTTTTGAACTCAGTGTTGAAAGTAAGGAGTTAATTAAATACATCATTACTTTACTTAAATGGAGTAAGTTCACATTACTAGATTAGTTTTTTTTAGCTCAAATAATTTGTAGCAATCGGTTTCTTCAAATGGTTTTAGTTGCCTTAACTTATTGGGTTTTACAGTACTCAGTTGGTTTGAGCTCTCTTTATTTATTGAGTTTTACTGTGCTCAAATTGCTTTGTTTACTCTAATGCATTAAGTTTACAGTACTCATTCGGATTAATTTATGAACTTAAATGGTTTGTTTCAGTTGTTTTCCTCAAATTGTTTGAAGTACCTTAACTTTTTGGGTTTTACAGTGTATACACTATTATATCCAATAAAACGCATTATAAACACATAAACATGCTAATTCTTTACATAAAATTGCTCTAAGGCAAAAGCAAAGGTGGCATGGTCAAACAAACTAATAGTAAACTATTTGTGTAAACCCTGTTGTTTTTTTAACCACTTACTAAAAACATTTATATTACTTTCTATTTTGAAGCTAGCAGGTAAATCCTTCCACAGTTTGTTTCCCATTGACCAAAAGAGGTCAAAAGTTGAAAATTGTTTATTTGTACTTTTATTCTTTCAATGTACTTATTTTAATTAAAGTAATAAATAAAGCAAATAACAATAAAGATATTATTAATCTTATTTGTTCAGATGGTTTTTTTTTTAATATTCTCTTGTGTTAGAAGTGTATGTATATTTTGTTTGTATTTGCATAGAGCTCCATGAAACCATAACGAATACAAACAAATGTGTGTTTATACAGTTTTGGTGAATAAAGCTCGTCTGATGCCAAAAATTCTCTACTCTGGTAGACTGTTAACCAACAGGTGAGCCAGTTAGTTCATTCTCATTTATCAGAATTGGTTGTTTTGAGTCAGGTCTTTTCACTTTTCAGCCTTTCTCTCAGTACACAAAACCACTTGAATGATCTGTTCACAACTTGTTCAAACACGTTTTATGAAACGGATGAATTAATTCATAGAATAGATGAAAAAAAAATCATCAACAAAACTGCCAGCAGGAAGAATTTCAGTAAATAATAACTTTTTCTTTGACTTCAGAAGATTTATAATACACTAAATGACTTGCATTAAGCTTCCTTTTAACTTTCAATATATTGAAAAGTGCAACCGGTACATTCTTCAAAAATTCTCCTTTAGTCTTCCACAGATAAAAGGCTGTGTTTACACCTAGTATGATGTTGTGTTTCCATCAATCCATTCACAAGTGGACGATGCTAATGTGTGAACAGGGTTTAAATGAACCTGCTCACTTTTGTCCACTTCCAGAGATAATAAAAAATCAATCTTATTGCTTTCAGGGTGTAAACAAAACACCACTTCCTACCTATTGACATACTTCCTAAACATTTTGCGACATGTTTTTGATCCACACTTGGGAGATCTAAACTTTTAGAATCCAAAGTTTAGTTTGAATTCAATAAAATATTTTCAAATCACAATGCTTTATTTCTAGTCCTGAATCTAACACAAACCCACAGTATAAAACACTTTTGCAGCTCACAACCTGGATACCAAAGCTACTTGACTCTTGCTTTTTTTTCCTCCTGTCTCGTTAATATGTCAAATGTGATCTTTTTTGTGCAACATTAGACAGAAAAATCAGAAAAAGCCCACACACACTCACACTCTTCCTTAAAATCTCCCGTCAACGAAATAATTATGAACAAAACTATCCCAAAAAAAGACAAACTTAAACACCAGGTGTAAACTACAATCTGAATGACTTTTGGTCACCTCTCAATGGAACCAAAGAGAATCAAACCAGTTTTTAATGACACTAGGGCGAGAGCACAAGGATGCAATTTCAATTTCCAACAGAACTGCTCCTTTAATTTGGAGCTGTGGCATAGTTTTTTTGGCGAGCGCGGGACAGGCTTTGTGGTTTGCATGAGAGCAGAGGCCGGTGGCTCTCTGTGTGGGGTGGAGAGGTGAGTGTGCGGGTTTGATCTGCTCCATTGTCTTGCCTCTTCACACAGCGCTCTCCAGTGAGAAGTAATCAATAGCAGCAGTGGCTGACTCTCTGCCTTTGTCTGCGTCTCTCTGCAGCTACTGAGAGACAGTTTTGACATCTCGGCATGCCGCGGGCAAACTCTTACCCTCTCTCTTTCTCTCTCTCTCTTTTTTTTGCGTACACACACATATACACACACACATCATGCCAGCCTGGCTGCTCTTTGTTCAATGTTGTACCGCTCTGCCTTTCCGACACACACAGGGGCTTGTGTAGGAGTGTATCTCAGTCTCTCTCTCTCTCTCTCTTTTTTTTAAACATTCCATTTTTATAACACCGCGCTGTTAAACGCATTACACTGATTCCATAAGCCGTGCTGTTCTGCTCTGGAGAGCTGACGCGGTGAACTCTGACCTCTGCCAGACTTTATAGCCTTTTAACGAAAAGTTGTTAATGCCTTTGATAAGTTGCGGGTCGGCTGCGTGTGCGTGGACGGGCCGTGGGGGAGGAGACTGTGTGCGACCTCACTGCTGGAGCTAGCTTGTATCGATAGCCAGAGAGTTACTGGCTCTTCAGTTATTTTTAACGGTACAGTAGCTCTTGCACACATATACACACACAAAAAACACTTTACCGTAAGTGTTTCACCGTAATATGACTGGACTTAGGCATTTGGTTGCTTTTGTCTATATGTTTTATTTAATTTTATTACATTTATTTAATTTAATTTAATCAAATTACAATTTTTACATTTTATTTTATTTTTATATATTTTATTTATTTATTTTTTACATTTTATTTTATTTTTTACATTTTATTTTATTTTATTTTATTACATTTTAATTGAATTGAATTTAATTTAATTTAATTTTTTTACATTTAATTTATTATTATTATTTTTTGCATTTTATTATTATTATTATTTTTATTTTTTTACATTTTGTTTAACTTTTTTATTTTATTCTGATATTTTGTTTAATTTTTAAATTTAATTTAATTAAATTTTATTAAATTTTTTTACTTTTTTATCATTATTTAATTTTTTTTACATTTTATTTTACTTTTTTATTTTATTCTGTTATTTTATTTAATTTTTAAATTTAATAAAAATTTTTAAATAATTTTTTCGGACAATATAATGTGAAAATAGATCACGTATAAAAAATAAAAAATAAACATGTATTATAAATTATTATGACATTTTTTTCTTAGTAGTAACTGTGCCTAGTTTACATCTTAAAATTCACAAAGAGTGGATAAGATCATTATAATTAAAATCATAGCTTTATATTCCAGAGAAGCTTATATTTCTAATAGTAAATATTACAATTACAAGTCTATTTAAATGAGTATGAATAGAAATCAGTTTTTATATATAAAAATCAATGATTAGAAATGTAATTTATTAATTTAGCCACTTTTGTATTCTAAAAACATCCAGTCACTGAATGTTGTTAGCTGGACAAACCTTTATTTTCAGTGCAAGCTGGATTTGATACCTCAAATATTTATTTTATTTTTAAAAATGCATTTACTTTTATTTTGCTTTACTTCATTTTATGTTTCCTTATTACCATCATGATGTATAGCCACCATTTGCTTCCGTTTCCTCTTTCTTCCTGGCTCTCCTGTTTTTTTTCTTTTGCGTTTTCCACTTATGGTCCCTCTGACCAGACAGAGATGCTTGTTTCTGCTTGACCAGACAGTGCTGCGCGAGAACTGTTAGCCGAATTCTCAGGTGACCCCTCTGCCCTGCAGACTAAAGGACTGTGTAACACTCTTCATATGTCTTACATGCCCTTGTACTTTATTTATTTATCTTTTACACAGAAATGAACAAAAATCGCTTCACTCCCTGACACTGAGCATTTGCAGGCCCCGGCGGAGGTGAGCGTGTCACAGGAAAAGAGAGAGTAAACTGTAAGAGCAGCCCTACATTCAGCTGCCGGTCAATAAACTGATCCATGTCGTCGCTGACCTTCAGATTAAAGTGACCCCAGCTTCACACCACACATCTGACCAGTACAGCGGCCCAGTAGTTCATAACACAACAACATTTAAAAAAGCAAACATAAGTTTATAACATAGCAAACAAACATTTTGACCGATGTTAAATGTACATCGTGGTTAAGCATTTCGATTTAGAATTTTTATTTAATTTAACGTCTTACTGTGTGTGACAATAAAGCATCCAGACTGCCTCCAAAAAAAATTCGTTTATGCCTGAAGCACCCTGAAAATAAAGCTGATGGCTCTTTTATCGCCCGATTCAGTACACGTTATAAAACCTGCCTTCTTCATGTAAGTGAATGGGATTTCCGTCCAAATAAAAAAAATGAATTACACTTGCTATAAAATTTTACGAAAGATTTTTTGGCATGTAACATAGTTGTTATCATGCTGATGAAGGTTCTGTTTTTTTGGGGAAAAGTTTGATCTTAGCCAGTAATTAGATGCTATAAAAAATGGGGTGTTTCGTTATGATTGACAGCTTCTCTGAGCGGACTCTGTTATTTTACTGTGTTGTTTATTTTACAGCGTGAGATGTTTGGCTGTAGATTGTACTATCAAATCTGCATGATCTAATGATCACATTTTTCAGTTACTTTAAATGTTGGCTTTTATAAGCTAAATAGTCTAAGAACACTTAACATTAAAGGCATAATGGGAAAAACAGTTGATCATGATCTGGCTAATTTTTTTTTATGGGTATAAGATATTTACAACTAAGACAAATCTAATGTTAACCTATACTCTAATAGAATACGTTAATTCATTCAATTGTTGAATGGTCATTAAACATTCAAATACATGTAAATTGTTGCCTTTTATCAATTGTAATCATTTAAACAAAATTTACGGGGAGGATAGCTGATACGGAAAAATGGGTGATATGATGCAGGGGCTGATGTATTGCAATAGTCACATCGCAGGAATTGCAATGTTGAGATTATAATGGGACAAGAGCCATAATTTTGAGAACATGACATTTATAGAGTTTAACCATAATAGAGAAAAAGTTTTGAGGCCTGTGACTGTGGATTCAGGTACACGAAATTGCACCATTTATAACCTTAATATATATTCATTTTGTTTAATTATTTATACAATGAAGATTATACAGTGCTATATTTTTTAATATATGATTATTCAGTTTCTGTACTCCACAGGAAACCATAAAGCAGTCTTTTTTTACTTTTATATCTGCTCTGTTGTCTTTATTTATGCTTTATTTATTTATTTATTTATTTATTTATTTATTTATTTATTTATTTATTATCTATTTATTTATTTATTTATGCAGGATTCACACCCAGAATAATCCCAAATCAGTCTAAATGAATGAATTCTTTCCAAATAGAGCTGTTCAAGCTATCTGGTAAATTTATATTCATATTGCAACATGTTGCAGAAAAACGAAATATTACAATATAAATATAGTGCAATGGTATTTAGACACCCACTTGTATTTTCCTAACTAGGTTGGCCACTGACTCTTTCACTGATTATTTGTGCCACATGAGTGTTTGTCCAGGCTCCAGTTTTACAACACGTTTTACATTCATTCCTTATAATGGAAGGAACAGGCGTCACGTCATTCACCTATGCTTGATTTATTTTAGTGTTGTGCAGTTGCGGTGATGCTGCTGCATTGTGAAGTTGCAATTGCTTTTTTAAATTCTGTTGTGTTGTGGCTTGCTTCCTTTGTGTTTTGAACTTATGTTTGCTTTTTACGTTTCATTGTGTTGTGTCAGTGCCGACCACACGTTCAGTCCAGGCCACTGCAAACACAGTTATAGAGGAAAGGGCGCGCACAGTTCAGGATTGATTTTCTGTGGGTATTAGTGTGCGTTTGTAAGTGCACGTGTGTTTATTTTAAAGTATTCTCCTGACCACAGGAGCGGCCACGTCTCTGTACAGATGCCCCGCTGTTTATCGGCTCTGCACTGTATGCATAATTTAAACGGAGACCTTAGCCACACAAATTAGAGATGGGCCTCTGTTATCATTCATAATTCTCATCTGATAACCGCTAATAACAGCCCTCTCCCTCCTCCGACGATGCTCGCTGCATAATGGACCTAACAGCCTTAACCAAATTACCTCCAATACATATATGCCACAAGGCTAATAAAGCCAAATAAATGTATCACAGGCCGGGTAGCCCAGTGCCTCCTAATGCACATAAATCCACGCTGGCTGGCTCTCATTACCCTGTGTGTGTAGCGGAGGCTAAATCCTGCCTCTATCATGTCCTCCTCCCCCAGTGACCACTAGCTGCCAAGTCAGAGAGGCAAGCTGCCAGTAATCAGTGTGCGATTCCCCTCGCTCGTCTGCGTGCGCCGGGCGGCCCGCTGCTGTCGTGGCCTAGTCCGAGAAGCCACGCTCTCGGTGGAGATGAGGGAGCTTGTTTAGCCTAACAGGTCCACCGCTGTGCTTCCTGTACAAGAGTAAAAAGTCACCTCTGATGGGCTGTATTTAACCTTGTCTGTGAGAGATTTCATTAAGCATTGAAAAGCAGTGGTAGTGGTTGCGCTTGTGTCATTTTTAAAACGTGTTGACTTTTATTGCTGATGTTTGATGATGTTTTTTTAATAAGTTAAGTGTTTGGACTAGTTTTTTTGAAACTGCTGCACGTTTGATAAGTTTGAAAGTACAGTGAAGTTGTGAGAATACTAATGCAATTAAAATCGTTTTTTATTTTAATGTATTTTTGAATGTAATTTAGTCTTGTTGTGGTAAAAGTACATTTTCAGTATTATGTCTAAAGTTTTTAGTGTCACATGATCTTAAAATTATGATTTGGTTCTCAAATCCTATTTAATGTTGTGCTAATTTTTATAAAAAACTTTGCCACTTTTCCCCAAGTTCAGTTTTTTTTAACGTAATTTCTTTTAATATTTTAAGCTTTTTATTATGTTTAGCTTAAAAATAGTAAAAGTCAACATTTCAACATTTTATTTGCATATTTATTGGCATTATATCAGCCGTTCATCCTGCTCTCTAGGAAAAATCCATCTTAACACCACTAATGCCTCATTCACACTAGCAGCGACTTTGTAGCTGCCTGTTGCTCTGGGTGGCGATCTGCTGCACACACAGGTCTGTGTAGGTCTACAGCAGGAGATTGATACAACTGGCCTCTGAGCGAGCTGAGCGAGGATCACGTGAGCTCTGCTAGTGCTCCTATTGGCTGTCGCTCAAGAAAGTTGCTCTTCATTTGCATAAAGTTGAAGGATTCTCGACTTTGTCACGTCCCTCGACACGCCCACCTGGTCGCCAACGATCTCTGTCGCTCACGTAGATGGAAGTAGCTCGTTCTGCGTTGAAATGTCACTTTGCTGCTGCGATTCGCTCGTATTTGGCTTAATATTGATGCAATAGTTTTGAAGTCATTTCAGGCCAAAAATCTTTTAAAGAAAAGGTCAGATAGAATTAGCAAATTGTAAACATTGTAAATGTAAACATTGCATCAGCCTTTGGTCGTGCTCTCTAGGAAAAGTGCATGTTTGACCACTACTGATTTAGCATTTTAAAAGTATTTTTTAGCCAAACAATTCAAAAAAGGCATCATTTAAAAAAGTTATATCAATGTTTTGTTTGCACTATTTAAATTGTTTTATAAATAGGTATTGTATCAGCCACTGATCCTGCTCTCTAGGAAAAATCCATGTTCTGACCATTAGTATTGATGCAGTAGTCACTGTGCTGATGCAGTTTACTGTGTTTGTATAGACTGAGTACATGTGGACACTGTTTGGTGTGTGTGTGTGTGTTTGGTGGAGAACATCTGGACATGACAAGAATGCAGAAGTGAAAATCTCCCACAGCCGACTAAATCACCCCCTCCATTCACTCCCCTTTATGTCTTTATCAGAGGCTGTGAGAGGCCCCCTGCCCGCTCTTTTCCTCCTGTCTCACTCTCTCAGTCCATATCTGTTTCCAGACTGCTTACAAGCAGATATGATAGAGATACACAGCAGTCAAAGCAATGATTATGAAAATGCATTAAATGCACAAACCCATGCCATTCAAAGCTATTATGCAAAAATGCTACCTGCTTGTCGTTTCTGATTTATTATAATAGCATTTTTGGATTTTTCAGATTGTCAAAAGTGGAAACAATTGTATTATATTTACCTTTTTAGAACAAAATTGTGAAAGTTAGTCATTTAACAAGGATTCTGCGCTAATTTCAAGTGAGGGATGAGGAGATTCAATTTCCCCACATAGATTTCACTACATATTCAAGTGTGTTAAGCTTTTGATATCGCAAATTTGCAATGTTGACCAAGAATAAACTGCTTACTTGGTAAGTGAACTCTGAAGGCTTCATACATCCTCATTAATGGAGTTTCAGTAATGTCTTAACGGTCACTTTCAATTCAGAAACATTCAGCTAACACGTGTGTCTGCAAATACACATACATTGAAACTTGACTAACGTTATGGTTTGACAAACCCAATAGTGTCCTTTTGTACCATTTTTATACTGAGGTTTTCCTCCCACACGTGTCCATTCCAGACGGCATCACCTCTTGACACCTGAGGAAAGAAAAGCAGAAAACAGGTAGTGAAAAACAAAACCGAGAGAGCAGGGTCTGTGAAGCCATTGAACAGGAACGTGTTGTTGCCTCAACAATGTACAGTGAATCTGTTTATTTTTCAGTCAAAGGGTGTTTCCTCCCCTCTATAAATACTTTCTCTCCTGCGTGAACGAGAGAAAGAGTGTGATGATGTGTCCGTTGGGCTTTTGGCTCTTAAACACACACAGTGGTTTTAGCTTGGTGCTCTATTGCTTCAAGCTCAGCCCTGACCTGCCAGGCCCTGTCTCAGATTCCCACGTAGGGCGTGTTGAGACCTTGTGTAATGACACAGTACCACAGAAGCTGCTCAACCTGTCTCCCCCTTCTTCTCCTCCGATTTCCCCCCTTCTTCCATGCGCTAATCTTCTGCTCCTTGACTGGATCCAAACCGTCACAGCTTGACGGACCTGAGAGCTGAGTCTCCATTCAGACACACGGGGGCTTGAAAAGGGGACATTTTTATATCATCTATAAATCCTTGCTCCTACTTGCGGCTTGCACTTCCTTGCCCCAGACTTGCAGACAAAAGCATGTAGGCCCATTGTTGCATGGCGGCCGAGGGCTGAAAGAGAGACTACGGGTCATTGGCGGGTTTCGAATCGGCTAATCAGGGCAGGGGATGGGTGGAGCTTGTGGGGTGCACAAGTGCGGGCGGCCTGTGAGAGGATCCCACCCGTCTGGGGAGCTGGGACCATCCACTCCCCTGTTTCCCAGGCACCCAGCGTCTCTCTACGGTTACACAAAATGTCCGCCGTGGCTCCCCTGTTGCCAGGGTCTATTATTAGCAAGTGTCAGTCAGTTATCTGAGAGTAGTGCTTTTAGCTGCCATTTAAGTGGCTGACACTCAGGTTTTGCAGCAGATTAAATGAAATTTTAGGCGCAGTTTGGCTTGGCTGCGAGCGGACAAAGGAGGCAGCTGTTGTTGGAAATGTAATCTGGCACCAGCGGGAAAAGGGTGCCACGACTGACGCTGCCCACTACCTCTCGCTCGATCTCTCTGCCACCTTATTTCCTCGAGAAGCAAAAAGTCCCGTTCCATCCTCATTAAGCACACAGAGCACATTGAATTGAAAAGTTGACACTCACGGACTTCTAAGAGTTGGACGTACCGTGAGACACGCTCCACACCCTGCTGATGAGTGAGGCTGTCAAAACACATCTTCTTTTTTTCTTATTTCCTTCTCAGCAGTTTCATATACTCATAGTTATGCTCAGATCTGTCAAGGTTCACGGTGCGATTTACTAAGATTGACACATTTATGTCCTAATAAGAAGTTTCAGACAGCTGAAGGAGCCTTTGTGAATGTGCGTTTGTGTGTATTCTGTAGGTCAGAGGGGATTTCCTGGTCTGCTTTACTGTACCGTGACACTTACAATGTCACCACGCCCTGCCCAGTGCTGCTTATCAGGTGTCACGCTAAAGTTTTTTTGTGGCCTTGTTTGTACTTCTACCTCTTTCTGTGTGTTTTCCCTTCAGAGGTGTGTCCAAACGTTTTTGGCTAGAGAAGCTCCAGAATGGGACACTGGATGTTAACCGGATTTAAGTTCGTGATCAACACATCCAATAGCCACCACCATTCAATTAATTAATTTGTTCTTTCATGTTTATCCATTCTTATATTCAAAATTTGCACTTTTGAAAAGTTATCATTTGTAACACGTTTGTAATATAAATAATGTCAAAACCCATGACCCATTCATTTTTATTTTTGCATATCTGTGTTTGTAGAGAACATAAATGAAGAGTGAAATCTGTCTGAATTTGTGATCTTGTATAGTCTTTTTGAGTTTTGATTAGGACCCACCTTTAGGACCAAAATTAGGGATTTGAATTTTAAGATCACTTCCTGTTTACACACACACACTTGTCTCTCTGTTTGTCTTTTATGTGTAATATTTCTGTTTGTGTATAGAAGGTATCACATCTTATAGTGTGTGTTCGCAGAGATCTGGAGTTTATTAGAGGCCACTCTCTGGCCTGTTCCAGCCCTGATGAAATGCGTGAAAAGAGACAGTTGTAAACGAGCGCAGAAAGTAGAGGGGTCTGAACTGTGAACGGCATCAATTTTAGCCCGCCCGCTTCCTCACGCTACTGCGGGGCAGAGAGTATTGATGTCAGCCGCCGTTTGAAGCCAGTCTGCGCTAAGTGCTCTGTTCTGTGACTGGAATCTGATTGTCTGTTTTTAATGAAATGGATTAGTTCCACTTGTCCACTGTGAAACAACATCATTTCGCTCCGTTCAGACGGGCTTCTAAAAACAGTCTGATACTGTACAGAGCTGTGGTATTTACAAATAAAGACCCAGTTTGCACCGCAGCCTGAATATACATTATCTGTTTGGCTGGGTGCCACAGAGGGCAGAAATGGCGCTGCTTGCGCTTTGCTCTACTTACGTAGCTTTATATAACTTTGTGTTCTGTAAAGCAACGTGAGGTCGAGGACTGAGCTTAGAAGGGCAAGGTTGGGGTCAAAAATTAGAAGCTGAAACAGGATCATATGAACATAGTGAAGTCTCGCCTACACATACTCGGATAGAGAGAGACCGGTGTCCTTTGCTCATCTCAACTACTAGAAAAAAATTCAGCAGTAGAGGGCTCAGACGGGTTTGGTGAGTTGATTTTCTAGAAACGGGAAACACACTGCATCATAATAAATGTCAGAAACACACACACCTCTTTTCTGAAGGCAGTTTTTTTGGGAAGTCCAGCAACTTGAGATAAGCATCTGAGATATGTTGCGTCAACCCTAGCAACCTTACCGAAAGCGCTCAATTCTCCTCACTTCCTTGTACCCTGCTTCACGCCACCCCTATGAGATCTCTGATCTATAGGACCCCGGACACATTTTTGGCAGAGCGTGCAAGTAATGTTCCAGCATGCTTTGAGTTGTGGCTCCTTGCCGTGTTAAAACCTGATTTATTGACTTTAGCCGTTGAAGAGGGCTTGCAGGTACAGCTGCGGTAATTAAGATTTTTATATCAGTTGTGTAAGTGTCCTGGGCAGGAACGGGTCATGTTTTTTTGCTTATGAATGGCTGGTTTTCTTGGTCTTCTTACATGAAAAGGCCTTCACGCTGAGCTCAGAGCGTTTGCTTTGTGTCCAACTCATACCACTAACTCTGTCTCTGAGCAGAAAAATGGACTGAGATGAAACAAATGGTAATATACTCATTTTTTGCAGAGGAGGACTCGGACTGTGGCCGTACAGGCTGGTTGTTAGAGGCGGAGTGCTTGCAGCCCCAGTGCTGAGCTGTCAGCGGTAACGTACGATGGGATGATATGGATTAGAACACTTGTATTGAATTATCTGCGGGACTGGGAGTAAATGTGGGTAGAAGCGCTGCCATGAAGAATTAGACTGAGCTGCAAAAGCCACAGCCCTGCATGCATAGCATCCATCTTACCACCCGTTATTGATGGTAAATGTTATACTGTAGTATTAACGTCCTCTTTCCCCACCATACTAATGGTTGTCCCCCCACCCTTCCAACACACGCAGTGAGACGCAGATAAATATTTGAAGCGGCTGTCATACAGTATTGTGGCGTAGTTAACTTAATGTAAGCAAGTCTACTTAACTACATTTCGCAGTAGCATCACAGAAGCTGGTACGTGTTTATTACATTTTATTATAATAATAAAAAAAATGCTGGTACTTTCTAATGTAGCCGACTGCAGTATTTTTAAATACTTAAAATTTTGAGTAGCTTTGAAACTAGCATGCAAAGTTAAAAGTATCTTCCCCAGCACTGCAATAGCAGACATATGGGGAAAGTGCTCTGGTGTCACAAAAACCTAAAGGTCTCTCTATCTTTCCTTCCTTCTCTCTAGTCTTCCACTCTCTCTCTCTTTCTACTAATGGCTGTGGCCTGCTAAAGGGGGCAGTAGAAGGGTCAGCTTGAATTTTTTATCTCAATAAAGTGCAGGGCCGCAGAGTGGCTTTGAGTCATGCGCTCTGTCCCGCGTGAATACAGCACACACACATACATACAGACAAGTGCTTGTCCATTCACCTCTGCCTCGCTGCCTCACCACGGGCATCTGATGTGCCTTATCAGCGTATTGACGCATGGCTCAAATTGTTTTATGACCATGTGGAAGCAGTTTGTTTCCTGGTCCGAGCTTTGATGTCTGTCTCATTATCAATTTCACCCTTCGAGCCCCCCACCCCGTCATGCTCACATTTATACACCTCTACGGCCTTGGCCCTTGGGTCTGATGGACATGTCGCCTCTTAGCACCAATGTGTTCTGTAAACGAAGATACTGAAAATGAGTCCAAGCAGCAGGTTTCAAGCCCAAAGGTTAATGTGAAAAGAGATAGACAGGAGCAATCTTTCTAGCAGGGTCATTCGTTCATGCTTCATGAACTCTGTGAGATACTGGTCTACTTCACTGCCCTCTGGACACTAAAATGATTTTGAATAACTCTATTTGAAGGCGTAGTTAACCTGTAAATGAAAATTCTGTCATCATTTGCTCACACACGTATTGACCAACACTGTATGGCTTTACAGTGTATCATCTTTGAAGAATGTGTCAAGGCAGCGTTGGAGCCTTTCATTGTATAAACAACAAACACAGACGCATTCTTTAGAGTGTTCTTTTGTGTACAACAGAATAATGAAGACTATATAGGACAAGAATATCATGAGGGTGAATTGTAGGGAATTCCTCTGGCATTGCCGATTTATTAAATTCATCTGTATTTATGAGAAGCTTTAAATGAACATATCATTTCCTGGTATGAGCTCCAGTATTTTGGCCCAGGCTGCCAAAACATGCGTCTCCAGGGAGAGAGAGAGAGAGAGTGAGTGAGAGCAGACCCAGTGTTTGTTTAAGCGATTGAAACGAGGGGCAGCACTGCAGGCCGACCACACTCTCACCAGCCGGCCATGCGCCAGTCGGGAGGAATGCAACAGCCTGCCTTGGCCGCTCTTGAAACAGTGCTCTGTTTGTGTGTGGCCTCGTGTCCCTGCTGCGCTCGATAGATGTGCTGAGAGCTCCTTCTTTAAGGCATGGATGTCACATGTTCTCCTCAGACCCGGTGGACATGTCACACAGCTTGGGGCAGCAGTCAGGAGGGTGGTGTGATGTATCAGGTCAGTCGGAGTTCTGTGGGGTTTGGTGTCCTCATGCTCTGTGAAAAGTCCTGTTGAGTTTTAGATCTTCACCCGTCTTCAACCCAGCACACACGTATCGCATATTAGTCACTGCGGTTTCTTCGCCAAATTTGAGGCATGTATGTTATGGCTACACTAAGAGGTTTTGGAGCGAATCGGGGGCTTGCTGGAGAGTGAGTCACAGAGTTCCTTTGGGAATGAGATAGGGAGTGTTTGTTGGCTTTGACATGGTTGCTGGGTTTCGCTCTCTCTGGCCTTGGCTGACATTACCTCTAGTTCTTGCCCCGGCAGATCCAGCCCATTCGTCCTGCCCACCCCCCCTTCCTCCAGGCCGTACCGAAAGTTGAGAAAGGCAGGAGCAACAAAGAAACCTAGATAGCGAATGCTGAGGGGATTCTGGGAGTGGAGCACGGGGAGCGCGAAGACAAAAACAGGTCGGGAGAGACGTGAGAACAGGAATTCCACTGAAACCTGAAATGGCTTCAGCAGAAAAGCCGAGGTTATTTATGCGATCGCACTTGAGGCTATTTTCCAGGAGGGTGGCATCCTGCCGTAGCCTGTTTAGCAGTGATAGGCCACACGCTATTAGCATCCGAGTCCTACCGGCATCTGAGGCCAGCTGAATTTATGTGAATAGCAATTTAATCTTCTGGTTTTAATGGGATATAAAACCCCTTCCCGGACAACTGTCCTCTAATAGGTCTTAAAAGTTGTTTGTTGGTGTCGAGATGGGGGTAATTAGTAGACCCATAGCTTTGGGAGTGGGCGTCGGTGGTCGGGCCCTGGCTCTTCCCGCGCGGCCGGCCGATCTTTTGGGCCTGGCTAAAAGGCGCTGGCCACTCCTCGAAGGGAAGCATTTGGAGGGCTTGTGACCGCTGCGCTCAGGGGGGTGGAAGGGAAATGAATGGCACAGCACTTAGAGTATCTCTGATGGGAACATTAGCCACATTAGACTGCTCTCAAAATGCCCTAATGGAGCACTCACAGTCGAACACGCACACACCACTAAAAAAAGGATTGCAAATAGTTTTCTGGAACTTTTTAATGTGTGATTTATATATTTCTGTAATTTGCCAGCTGCCCTCTCCCTTGCCTCTTAAGTAAGATAAAAAACTAAACCAGGGCGGCCGGTAATTTCTCTGGAAGAGATTGATGATAAGAGAGAGCGCTAAGGAGAAGGGATCTTCAACACCTCTCAATCTCCTTACATGCCCTGTCTTTAAATCAACCGTGGCGCAAAAAGCTGCTACACACTTGTCCGTTGCTTCCTCTTTTTTTTTTTTTGTTTCCTTTCTGCTTCTTCATGCAAGGAGCTACTGTGGGCTTCCTTTAAAGGCGGTGTGTATGTGTTTTGGGGGTGTTTGTTTGGCGCTAGTGGCGAGGCCTTGGTGTTTGTGTAAATGTCAGAGGCTGTGTCGTTATTGACTGCTCTGTAACGGCTGTGTGCCTCTGTGTTCTCCTACACAACTAGCCCCAGGCGGCCTGCTGCTGCAATACTGCCTTTCTTCTGACGTTCATCAAACTGCTGCTTCTCTCTCTCTCCCTCTCCCGTTTTCTCCCTCCCAACCCCTGCTAGCCTCTCACTTACTTTCCCACTCTCTGGATATGTTCTTTTTAGGGCAGTGCCCAGTAGATGTGTGCTTGTCCACTCTGAATAATTTAGAGAAATTTTTGTCCTCTTGTCAGACACAGGCCTGAGCCGTGAGGCAGAGCGAGTGATCTATCTGTTTGGACTTTCTCTCATCACTTTTTTTTTTTTTTTTTTTTTAAACCAAGCTTCTCCAGCAAGGTCTTCTTTCTTACTTTCTTCTAATAAGGGCTATACTGTGTGTGTGTGTTTTTTTTGGTTACTCTTTTTTTTTTGTCCTGAGCATGCTATTTTTATTTACATTAGTAAATACAGTGTAAATTATATTATTATATCATTCTATTATTATTAACACCTTATAACACGTAACACCTATTATTATTTCCAAAACTGCTCAGTTTGCCCTAGTCATGCTATTATATTCACATTAATAAATACAGTGTATTATTTTATA
>CAIGQQ010037872.1:8416648-8459214 GCA_903798035.1 Danio albolineatus | reverse complement strand
TTATTATTATTATTATTATTATTATTATTATTATTATTATTATTATTGGCAATAGTAATACAAGCAATAATGAGTGGAGTAATCATTTAATTTGAAACTACATACAATAAGGAAGCAGTTATTTAACATTTTATTTTACATTTAATAAATGCTGCCTTGATGAAAAAAAAAACTGATCTTTTGACCAGTAGTGTATATTAATGTATGCACGCAATATTTCAAAGTTTATTAAGTTTGATAATGTAACAACACTTGCGCACTACAAAGATTCCTCATATCAAGTATCTCCAAACCTTTTGGGCAACATAAATGTCTTAGTGCTTATTTAAAATAGTTGCAAATGTCTTCTAATTCCCTCAAAATAACACTCGTCGACATGTGCTTTGATCGTTTTTGTCATCTTGAGGGATTTTGTAGTTTGTTGTTGCTGTCATGTCTCGTTTCTGTTCAGACTGTGAATCAGTGGAACTGTTCAGTGTTGACACATTGTGGACAAACTAAGTAGTGCAAAAACACTGTTTGTACAGTGCCAAAAATTGTGCTGTGTGCTGTATTGTGCACTCTGTTCTAAAAACCGAATCCCAGTTTGGGCTGTTGCAATGCCCTTAAACATGAATCCCTATTAAAAATGCAGGTTTTATAAAATAATTTCAGCTTAAGTCAAATTTTAGTGCTCATTTGAAATATTAAAATGCGTTCAAATGAATATGATTTCTACATGTAAGCCTGTTGCTGACATGAAAAATGGCGTCTTGTTAGAGGCTCGTTAAAGTGTTTGTGTTGTATGCATGTGTGCATTTCCAAGGGCGTGAGGCCAGTGCCTTGTGTTTGCTGAGCTGATGGTACTATAAGGCTGATGAGTGATGTTCTGCGGCCGACAGCTGCTGCTTCTGCTCACTGCCCTGCTCTGCATGTCCCTGCACATCCCTCTTCTCTCCATGTAGATGTGTGCGTTTTTCATCCAGGTGACCGCTGACCTATTGCGTGTGAAGGAAGAAGGCAAAAAAAAAATTACCCCTCTGAATTGATTTGAAAAGGCGTCAGCATTTGTGTGCTCGTGCGTCTATTTGAGCTTAAAAGGGGATAAATTGCAGACAAAGTGTGGAATGAGAGGCAGAATGGAAACCTCTCTCTCGCGTACTGTACTTCATATACACTATACCACTGTGACAGTGCCGAAGGTAGCTGAATAATTAATGAAGTACAAGCGAACAGACTTCCAGCTGTTCAGCCACCGTAGGACACGCTATTCATGAATGTTTGAATGTCCTATAAGAAAATATATTCAAATTGAAAAAGCACAAAAAAGCCTTAATGGAAATATGAATTGCCCAAGTTGAATACGATGGGGGACAGAAAGGGCGAAAACGCTGAGCGAAGTGCAATTATGTGAAAGCAAATGTTATGGAGCCTCAGAACTGGCTTTGGTCCTCTAATTAAAATGGCTGAAAATGTTTTGACAGTGTCTGAAGCCATGCCCCGGGCCCCAGCTCTGCACAGCTCCAATTTCTCTTCCTTACAGATGCAGCGATACATTTATGCAGAACGTGCTGTGAATATCTCACTCACCCCCACCTCCTCCCTTCTATTTCATTCCCTCGTTCTCTTTGGCTCTGAGAGAGAGAGAGAGAGAGAGAGAGACAATGAAGAAAAGAGGTCTCCATGATCTGTGCTTCAGAAGCCTCAGTCGTGTGCTGCTTTGCTGTATTGTTGTAGGAATGATCTGTTTGTTTTGAGCAACACTGATGCCAGTCTAGTGTTTGTGCTGTGGCTTAATTAGTTCTCCTAGTCCTATTGAAAAGTGTATTTTAAAAAACTGTAAATCTTTGGGGATACCTCAGACGAAGATCTATTTTCTAACAATGATTCCAGTAATAACGACTTTTTCTCCAGTAATGATTTTGGGCACAAAGCCTGTGTTCCTCCACAGGAATAAATGAATTTGGCTTTAATTAATTGATGCATTTGGAGCAGTGTAGTTTGCACAGTGATTAATTAGTCTGTTTATTACAACCAATGTCACTTTTCCCTTCCTTTTCATTCTTTCAAGACGGCCAATTCAGAAAATGTGGACAGAATCACAGAATCTTGTTATAAAAATGTAATTTACCGTACACTCTCAGAATAAAAGATACAATCCTGTCACTGGGAGGGTATGATTTTGTTCCCTAAGGTGCATATTGATACCTTAATAATAATTTTGTACCATTTTAAGGCACTATGAGATACACATTTCTCCTTTTTTGGTATTAATATGTTTATTTAAGGTACAAATGTGGACCTTTTAGGTACAAAAGTGTACTTTTTAAAAACATACCACCTCAGCGACAGGTTTTATAGAGTGGAGAACACACTTTTGGTTTAATAAAAATGAGAAATGTATCAAGTGTGAAGGTTTTGTTTACACGGGATGCTTCAAAATAGGTTGACCTATTTTTCTTTTGGTTTACCGCAAGGAAATCATGACAGAAATAGACCTATTACCATTGTACAGTAAAAAGTACTAATAATAGTAAAGATAATAAAGCATATAGTTAAAAAAACGTATAAAACTTTATTAAAGTAGATCAAATTAAATGTTTGATTTTATGGGTTTTATAATTTTTTTAATTAAAATGAACACGTGTTTTTATTACTAATATTTTATTTAATACCAAAAGAGTTCAGATAAATAATCTAGTATTTGTAATCTAATCTAGAAAAATAAAATGGCAGAAAATGTAATATAAAAAACAGGTTAAAACAGAATTTGGGAGGTGAAAAAGCAAACTGGGCGCTATCTAGTGTCCCACACGTGTGTGCATCTAAATGCAGGTTAGCCTGGCATTTCTCTGAGCTTTTCTTTCCCCCTCCTCGGCTTAAAAAAAGAAAAAAGAGCAAAGCACACAACCCGTCTATGCTGTAATTTGTGCTCTCTATAATTTTGACATTTTGGTTTTGGGTTAAGAGTAGTCTACAGTTGCCACCATCAGCAGTGAGGTTCTCTGCTCACAAGAGGAGAGAGAGAGAAAGAGAGAGAGAGAGGATGCGCTCACGGTTTTACGCTCTGACGGTTATATAAAGGTTTGGCCATTTAATTACAATCATAAACACAGTTTAAGAGGCTCTGACTGTATTATTAAAATTATGTTTATGAGGTTATGTGGGAATTCATTTTTAAACAATCCATTCCAGCGTGTGATTCGCACACTCATAGAGCAGGAACGGCAGTTACAATAATCCCATGATGGAACGGCATTTTCCTTCATTGTTCAGTCCACCAAGGGTACTCCATCTGTCCCTCTGGGGCTTCTGCTCTCCAGGCATGTTCCCCAGTGGTAAAGCAGATCTCCAGCACAGCTTCTACATGAAGACATCATCACTACACACACTCCCTAAATTCACATACCCCAGCTGAAGATGAGCTACTATTCGATTTAGAGAAAGTCTTTCACTATATGGATTATTTAAATACTTTTGCATATTTTGTTCAGATGTATGGATGTCAGTGCGATACACATAACAAAACAAGTGGTATCTGCAAACATTATAAGAACTTTGTTTAGAGCGTCACTTCTTATGTTTGCAGTAAACTTTTTTTGTTTGAATAAATTCTAATTTTGTATGCTTAGAACTTACATACTCATCTTAATAAAATTTAGGAGACCACTTGAAACTCTCAACCTCTCTATTTGCAATTTATAGTTATATATTTAATTAAAATAAGATTTTTGATGAGATCTGATGAGATTTCTCATAATTTAAGCATTTAGAGCAGCAAATGACAATTGGTTAAAATAGCAAAATATATATATTTAAATTAAAATTTAAATTATTTTTATATTATTTTAATAGAGGTTAAAAAAACCAACAATATTTTATGGGATAAATCAGATTTTCAATCATACCAAATGGAAACGTTCATTATTCTGGCCAACTGTTATATTTTTGCAAAATGAATAATAATTATGAATCAATATAAATGTAAAAGTATCACGACATATGTTATTAAACCTTTAACTAAGCACATTCCTAATAAATCCAGAGGAACTGAGACTTTTTGAGTGGTCTCTTAATTTTTTCTTTAGCCGTAGTGTGAATGACTTGCCATCAGCAGCACTAAAAGGTGCAAAAAAGCTCACAATGTGGATCATAGCAGGGACTCTCAAACTCTAGCACTCAGTATTTATATTTCACCCCAGCAGCATGATCCTTCATTACAAGTCAAACCAACTTCTATACATGCACACGTGTGGCTCACATGAGCAAATATACATTTGCACACATATAAAGTCCTGATTGGCCTCCTCGCCAAAACAATACCGCTTTCATATCCCAGTTCTTTAAAAGCACTCGGGGGTAATTGTGTTTTGTCTTCATTCTTGTGTGGCAGATTGTACAGCAGCGCCTAATGACACACCGAGAGGATTGTGAAATTAGCCTCATTGTTGCTCTTAAATACCGAAATCAACTTCTCGTATTCAGCAATAACAGAATACGCGCACTCTTTACTCTCAGGCCTGAGCAGCCGGGTTTGATTTGACTGGCTTGAGAGGGAAACGTATGCCACTCTCTGCGGTTATCATTAGCTGGGCAGGCCCTGTTTAGCTGTGTGTATTTCTGATTGGAGGGGACACGTTTTTCCCTCGCTGTAATAATGATAAGGAGAGGGGAGTCAGGTGTGTGTGGAAATCTCTTCGCTCTTAATTGCACTTGCTGTCCGGCAGGCAAGCAGACTGGAGAAATGATGGTGTACATTAGAATGAGTTGATTCTGGGATTACTTGCATTATGTGCACAGGGAATTGCATGTGGATTTTTAATATTAAGCAATACTTTCAGTCCAGGATGACTGACCCATCCCGCTTAATTGTTTATGTTGCTATCCAGACATATTTTTGCTAAAATACATTTCTACACATATGCTGTTTTCAGCTGAAGTAAACAATAGTGGTAGTAAAACACCAATAAATGCAGTATAATTCCTTGGAATCACTTTATTTTGATGGTCGCTTTTTCCACAATTTGTTTCCTATAAGTTACATTGCAACTACATAACAACGGATTCTCATCAGAGTAGAGTAGACTGTCTGCTCAAATGGAATTATTTGGCGTGTTGTTCCAACGAAACTTGAAATCAACAAAATGGTGTCTAAATAATGTGATGCCGTTTCCTCTTTACATAAAGGATTTAAGGGAAGATTGTTAATAAATGAAGACTTACTTTTTAACTGGCATTATGGGAATAATAAATAATCAATAGTCTTTATTATTGAAACTGTTATGTCTTTTGTAGATGGTGTTCATCACATTTCAGCAATGCTTGAAGACTTAATAGGCGGTTTATTTTCAAGCAAAAACATATTTACATGGTAAATTATCCCATGACATTAAAGATTGTTGAAATTATTTTTACCTATTGTACTTTATCATCTTTTTGCAATTTTTATTTGTTTAAAACATTCATTTTTTCTAAGCATGTATTTTTGACAAGTTTTTTTTGGTTATTATACCCGTTAAAGTAATTCTTTTGGCAGCTTACGTCAATATCATCTGTAATTGTACACAACAAGAAAAGTTACTCCCACCAGCAGCCTATGTGCATCACATATCTATCTCTGTATGTATGTTTTTACATACATGTTAAACATGCTTACCGTAGCTCACCTGGTACATGCGTGCAATTATGATGTGGTGCTTTTGGTTTCAGTAAAAGACCTCAAAAACATGCAATCATTGCAGACATTGCACCAGAAAATTCATTATTGCTGCACATTTTTCTTTACATTATTAATTATGTTTGGGTTAAGGTGTAGTGTACATGGTTTGTCAATTAAATCTGATAGAGCATTCACCTTTTAGCGCCACTCATTGCACTCTAAAAAACGGTTTGTTTATTTATAGTGAGTAAACCAATCATGATATGTAACTGTTAAGTTGGCTTAATTTTTATAATTGTGCACAATAGTTAATTTACTTAATTTCAAGGAAACAGGTTTACTCACTTTTTTAAAGTAAAGTCAATTAATCATTTTTTATAGTGTGGGCATTTAATTTGAGAACGTTTGTTACACATTCATGAACCAGTGTAATAAAATGTTGACAGTTATGTATTTCTGATTCTGAGGAACATGCATTTTAGCACTGCTCACTTTGAAACTGCTGTGAAAGGTGCAGAGATGTCACCAAATGTGCATATTTTTTTTCCTGAGCTAGACATTTTTACACCTTTTCTTCAAAAATGTCACAGATTTTCAGACAAATGTATTTTCTTAACTCCAAGCATGCATAAATAATAGCTTCCGTGTCATTAGTGAAAGTTTGGGACTTGAAATGTGACCCAGTTGCTCATCCTCTTGCTGAAAAGGAAGAAAAGGCTTCATTCTCTTGCTTCTTATCAGGGCTCTCGATGGCAAAAGTTAATAAATGTGAAAGTCAGATTTTTGCCGGCCTGTCCAGGTTAATTACTGACATGCTTCTGCCCAGGAGCACTAGCTCTAGTTATCACAGTATCTCTTTTAAGTGCCTCTTTCCCCCCCTGTCCCTTCCCTCCGTCTATTTGGAAAGCACTGTTAATGGGCGCATTACATCTCATTGTTTAGATATTAGTGTGCGCTCTTTTGGCGAGGCAGAGAGAAATGCATAATGTTTGGGTTTGGAGGACACACAGAGTGAGAAGTGTTTCGAAGTCTTTTGTAGGATTTTTATGGCACTTCCTCTGTCCAGCTTTGTCTGTGAACAAGTGTTGGTCAAACAGGCCTTTGTTTGTGGCCAGTCACTCGGCACACCACAAAGAGTCTGGAACTGGACAAAGAGCCGAGTGTGTGAGAGCGGTGCTGGGCTGACCAAGCCAGACTGCTTGGAGGAATACTGATACAAGCCAGAGACGCACATGACCTGAACACAGACACACATTAGAAACTTCGGTCCTGTCATATTTAGCAAACACTTTCCATTTAATCATAGATTATGGTTTTAATCAAGTCAATACACTTGCTAAAATAATGTTCATATTTTGAAATATGAGTAGTTAAAGTTGTCAGATAAAAAAACTGTTTTGCTATTGTTTGTTGTTATGTGTGTACTTTTAAAGATGATTTTTGACAGCACAATATTTAAGTATCGAAGGCAAAAAGGGATTAAAATGTATAATCTTGATAACATATACAGAGTTATTTTGAACTTATATTCATTAAAGAATCCAGAAAACGGGGTTTTCATGAAAATCTAAAGCAGTGTAAGTATTTTCAAACGGCATATTAGAATGATTTTAATTGGAGAAAAGGCTGCTAAAAAATTGACTTTTAATAAAAGGAATGAATGTTTTTTCGAAATACAAAGAAGGACTGCACAATATTGGAAAGAAATTGACGTTGCAATATTTAGTTTTTCAGCCATATACATTGCGATATGAAATATACTTCACTAAATAGATTGAACAACCCTTTTTGTGAATAATTTATTATTTCAGAATGATAAGGGTGATTTTATAGGGGGGTGTATCTGCATAAATGATTACAATGATTATAAATGATTAGCTTTAATGCACATTTTTTTACTTGACGTTTGACAATCTCAGAGAGGGAGAGGCATACAGTAGCTCTGCGCCTTTAAAAATAGTCAATATTTTGTTTTTATCAAAGCTCTAAACTCTTCAAATTAACTTTTTAAAGTAGATTTTTAGTGGTGAAATGTCATACAAATCAGAGAAAAAAATGCTGTATATTATATTTGTCTGTTTAGTCTTAATATCAGTTGTACCCAAATATTTTAAAATATAACCTAAAATGACATTTGGTAGTCTTCACTGGAAAAATGTATGTTAAAATTACGATTGTTTCTTGTCCCTAAATGCTTTAAAATCAGTTTATGTGAAAAAAAAATGCAATTAATAAACTTTAAATGGTTAATTTTTGCCATTAATTTACAAGCTCCTTTTCAACAATAGTCCATACTTGACATTGAGATCCTGCGATGTGACTATTGTAGAGGCGCACGTTGCATTATTGATGCTGAAACGATGTATTGTGCAGCCCTAAAACAAAGCAGCTATTTTAAATTTAGCGATTTTTAACCTTTTATTTATTTATTTATTCATTTATTTATTTATTTATTTTTATAATTATTTTTAGGGGGTTTCACCTTTATTGACAGGACAGTGGAGATTGACAGACAGGAAAGTGTGGGGAGCAGAGATAGGGGAAGGATCGGCAAAGGACCTCAAGCTGGGAATCGAACTCAGGTCGCTGCGAGCACCTTTGTGCTATGTGTCGACACACTAACCACTAGGCTATTGGCGCAGACATTTGAACCTTTTTTTTAAAGGATAATTGGTAAGCTTAAGAGTCATCTTTCAAAAACTAAAACAATCTTACCATAAAAATTGTGTAGTTTTCTATACATTTGAACACAACATCTTGATTTGAAAAGTTTGACACTGATTGATTTCTAAAATCAATTTTATTTGTCAGCCTTAACAGGATTCGCGTGTGTGGTGCTTCATTCCCATTATGAAAATGTCATACAAAAATTGTAATGTCATAATTGTGCGATTTGAGCAGGTGCAGAGGTGAAGGGACACCTCAAACGCAAATATATGCAGAGGCTCTTGAAAGCATAAGCCGCTGATAAAATTCAAAAATGATATTACATGGCATTGTCCTTTCTCCCCCTGCATTCAGTAATCCTGTTACTGCATTGTTGCATTACTTCAATTACCATTATCTCTGAGAGCTGTTGAATCTTAACACAATCGTCAAGGACAAAACAAAAGGAGCTGCAGTCTGGGCTAGTGACAGCAGTGAAGCTGTCGAGATGGAAGGCTGAGAGTACAGCTCGCGAAATGCCAGCAACTGTCCAAATGACCTGCGCTTTCGCATGTAGGAGGTTTTGAATCGCTGTACGCAAGAGTGTCCGTATCCGGTGCTTTTGTTTGCTATGGACGGCGTGTATATGTGTGTGTGTGTGTGTGAGAGAGAGTGAGGGGGGTGGTTTTTTTAGTGGTGGGAGGAAGAACAATGGATGAATCTGCATGTTGGGGATATTGGGCTGCCCGAGCTGTTTTAATCTGGCATTCATCTTAGTCTGCCAGCGCCATCGATCCAGACGGCACACATAGAAATGCACCCCGGTCTCTTAACAAAGCCAACAGTAGACATTACTCCAAATACACACACACACACACACACACACACACTCTCCATCTATACGTGTCAGTCATCCACGTGTGTCAGTCAAGATAAATCCATCCCTTTCAATGCGCTTAGCTGTATTTAAGTGTATTTTAATGAAATTGCGATGACAATTTTTCATTTGTAAATGCACTTGTGTAACCAACACAATGCCTTTCGAGTGTCAGCAAACAGGTTACGTGTGTGCGAGTGCAACAAAATCCAGCTGACCTGTCCGCCAGCCGGATTTTGTACGTTCGATGACCCAGATGAGCTGTCTGAAATTTGCACAAGTCACACTTTTTGGTTATTTTTGCACTGTAAAGTTATCTGTTTGGTGTGCTACACTTTTCCTGCGCAAGATGCAAGACTCAGCAAGGGGGGAATGGGGAACTCGCAACATATTTCCTTCCTCCGTGTCTCCGGTTTCACCATGGGCACCAGTCACTCTCTGCCAAGCCATCACCGCTCTGTAATACAGCCTTACTTTTTTGTCAAGATCATTTAGTGTGGCTTTATCTAACTGCAGTTTAATGCGTGTGTGTGTGTGTGTGTGTGTATGTGTGTGTGTGCCGATTTAGCTGGATTAGTCGGTCCTGTGAGGATGTGGTTGGCAGTTTGGGGAAGAGGGGGGGCGTTCTTGTTTTCCCGTGGCTCTGTGCTGTAACATTGCTCTGACATTTCCCTGTGTAAAAACTGCCAGCAATGCACTGAGCGCTCGCATCCGTCTGTAAGTAGCCGTGCCGCTGCCAGCTCCCGCAGACCAGTCCAACAACTGTCACCGGCATTCTCTGCCTCAAACGCAGCGGCTTGCCAGCTTGTCCGGACTGACCTGCTTTCACTGCAAATTGGAGAGCTTTCTAATTAACTGAGGAATTGGTGAAAATTAGAACAAGTCCGCTTTTCCGACTTTTTTTCTGAGTATCAAGGTACAGATTAGCATCACATTGCGGTAAGAGTAGTCGTTTACGTTAAACAGCTGTGAACCCACGAGTCCCTTTTGCCTCTCATCCAACGTCTCCAATGCTCAGCTCTCCAGTTCTTCTCTCAAAAAGACAGTCAATGACACAAAGAATACTCTTTCAAGTCTCTTGAGAAAATTAAAATTAGACCGAAAGGAGGGGGAGGCTAATTTCTTTGGCAGGCTGCTGCTTTTAATTCCACCCAGTAAAATCTTCAGAGTCTAATAGCAGATTATTGGAGCACCTGTCGGTGGCTCGCCGACTCCCGTCATCCGAACAGATTGTGACAGTTTTGTCAGAAGAAGAACCTGGCTGTGAGTGTGCCAAGCACGATGTCCGCATGGCACTCGCAGGTTGCCTGCGCAAGGCACGCCAGTCAATAATACCGCCGCCTGCGCGAAGCTATCAATTATTGCCGCAATTATTTGTCTAGTTGGATATTCAAAATGTCATGTGAAAAAGATGATTACATATTCCGCCGAGTGTTGCCATGTGTAATGAAATGAAGCGGGCCCTTGTTAAACATGGAGATGCACTAACCTGTCCTTCAGAAGATCCCCGTGGCTGGTGAGGAGCCAATGGACCCTCAAAGTCTATTTAAAGAACCGAAGGCCTCCGTTTTGAAAGCGAAATTAGGTGTTGTGTTCGAGGCAAATTAAAACTCTCTCGCAACCTCGACAACAACAGATAGCCATTACAGTTGTAGCTGTGTGACAGGAGTGAAAAAATACCCTTTGCATGATAATACAAAAATGTATACTAGGTTAAACCCTCTGCAGGTGGCAGCAATTAAATGTAATTTCTGCAGATTGTAATGATCCATAATTTAGCTGGCCTTTGCATCAACCCCCCTGATATAAAGTAGTGTGCAGTCTTGATTTGGTGCAGCGCTTTCAGCTGTTGGTCATGAGTGAGATTGTCAGGAGGTGTCGTGGGTGGCAGGGCCATAGAGCAGCAGTGTGCTGTTATTTTTCTCTCTGTTCACACCAAGCGTCACCTCCTTTACTGCCCATCTCTCTCAGCTGAAAGCTGGCGTGTGATAGCGGCACCGTTGCTCTTTTGCTTTGGGACCTTGGTATATTTTTAAACGTTTGTCAAATTGCAGATTTATTCTGTCTTATTTATTTATGTGTGTGTGTGTTGTGCTTCTTTTAACGAATTTTTTCTCAAAACAGTATGTGTTTGTTTGTGTTATATTTCATATATATATATTACTTAAATGAAACAAATCCATACAAGGAATCAAATTAAGAAATTTTGTGAAACACATGCATTACCATGTTTTATATCACTTTGAGCTCTGCTTATATAACGGTTGCTCCCAAACACGATCATATGTTTATCTCACACCTTGATGAGCATGGTTTGTGTTTTTGTGTTATTGACCATGCTAAAGAAGCACCAAGACACAAAATGATGACGGGACAAAGGGGTGCAGCGATGTCCGGAGGTGGCTGTCTGCCCGCCACGGTGCCTTCCAGAACCACCCCACATTTGTGTGCATTAACAGGATTATCTGAGAAAACCCACAGTGGCTCTGGCCTGCCTTTCCTCCTCTGAGCAGCAGAAAGGCCTTGCCTCGTTACATGCTTTGCTGGCTATTGAAGACTTCAGAGAAAGCCCCTCTGAGGAAAACAAACGAGATGAAAGAGTACACGCTGCCTGTTCGGGCTCCGTTCAGCACCTCTTTCAGCCTTTCTTCCCGCCATCTCTCCATTTTTTTGCGTTTTCCCTTCTCCCCCTCTTTCTCTTGGGATGGTTGTAAACAGTACATGATAGCAGTTTAGAGACCTCTGGCTTGTGGGGGGAGTTAAATCCATCTCCCCTGTCCATTTTCGCTGTTTGTTGTTGTGGTTCCTGTGTGGATGATGGCTCTTTTCCTGACTGCTTGACCTTGTGTTTTTTGGGGGAGCGTAGGTAGATATCTGTACCTTTTGCATGTAACATCGCTTTTAGCGTTGGTAATTTTCAAAGTTCAAACTGTCACTCATTACCCCATGAAAATATCCATTTCATTGCCATTTGTCAGTTAATCGTGTGTTTTTTAACTATAGACGCCCTGAACCTGCTGCTTGTTTACCTGTTGATGGTGCAAATGCCATTTGCAGCACTTTATAACATTTTGTTTTTATTTGGGGATGTATTCAGTGTAATTATCAAAAATGGCTCTGTAGCTTTTGACAGCCTTCCATCTGGACTAGATAAAACATTTAGACTTGAGCATATTCATGAGAGAGAGGTTTTTCTTTTTTCCCTCCAATATGTTTTGGTGTAATGAAGACTACTATGCATAAATTTGATACATGTATAGTAGTCAACAAATAAATGTAAAATGTAAAAAAAAAAATGTATGTGTCCATGCCAACCTGATTTCACCAAGTAGGACACGTTCCTGGATTAACATCTATGTTGATCCTGGAACATCATTCCAATAAACCAATCACAATTAAGAGATATGTTTACCATTTATGTTAAGTTTAAAGCTTACGGTTAGGTTTATGCACTTCGACATGATTGTTATCCAACTACTCTGATTTTGGAAATAATGTACAGTTATGGTTGGATTTAGGGATAGGGAATAGGTATGGATTACATTTTCCAACAAAAATGATGTTGCAGGATCAACATAGATGTTAATCCAGGATCGCATTGTACTTGGCGAAATCATGACATGCATGTGTCCACTGGTTGTCTTTACTCTACATTTAGAACATACTGTATCAGTTCCTCCAGCGTGCAGTGGCATTAAGATATTTAATAAATAGATAATTTAGCATCAGGCGTCAGCACAGCATATTTAATGTTGAAAGGCTAGCCTCCTTCATATTTAATCCCCTAAATTAGACGGTGGAGGAGTTAGAAACATTAAATGAGATTACAAATGCATTGGGAGGAAAATCACAGGTCATTGTCAAAGTGCCACTGAAAGTCAATTGTTTTAAATGTTCTTTTGCTGTGACCGTTGTCCACTTGCAATACCATTTCAGTTGTATGGGAGAAGAATGTGTCTTTTTACTGTAACTTTTTCTTTATTTCCACATTTACTTCATTTTTTAAGAGCTTGCATTTGAAGAGAAGACAGATTATTAAATGTAATTCTAATTTTATAAAAAGTTTTTATCTTTTCATTGTTTATAGCAAACATACTTGTACCTGAAGTTACCTGAAGTTTGCCATATGTAACCTTTAATACATCCTAACAATATGTGCTTCCTCTGCTGCCCCTTAACAGGGTCTATTATTGTAGTCCTTCCAAATTTTGTTTTTGTGGTATGCTTCCTGCTTCATCTGTTTTGGTACATGGATGAAAGCGTTCAGCTTGAGCAAGCAGTATTGTTTGCTTTTACAGTCCTGCTGACAACTGTTACAAGACCCAAAGCAGGAGTGTATCACCTCATGCAAAGACCTGAGCTAAACCCCAACACAGCCTTTCTCTGCTGGAATACTAGTGCTTTGTCTGGTCTTATGTTGTAAAAAGCTTTGCTCCACTGGGTTCTGGCCTACAGTCCTGTTTGGGAGCATGTTTATAATAAGAACAGTGTTTACTGCTGTGTGATACTTACTTTAGCCTGCTGAGGGGCTAAAGCCGATGAGAGACTGTTAGTATAGGGGGCAGCACAGGTCTGGGATCTAAGCGGGTGATAAGGGAAGTTCATAAATGATTAAAGCTCAGATGTGTAGCATTGAGGGAACAGCTGAAAAATGGAAGGAGTGTGAACAATCACGGTGCAGCTCTGTTATCTTGATGGTATCCCTTTAAATTAGTTGTATTACTTGTTTTTCGCACTGTTAGAGAATTAACGTTTATTTTATTTATGTGTTTTGCAGGTAAAGATGAGCCCAGCAGCTACACTTGCACAACCTGTAAGCAGCCGTTCAGCAGTGCTTGGTTTCTCCTGCAACATGCCCAGAACACTCATGGCTTCCGAATCTACCTTGAGAGTGATCGTGGAAGTCCGCTCACACCCCGAGTTGGAGCTCCTTCGGGAATGGGCGCGGATTGCTCCTCTCAGCCTCCATTGCATGGCATCCATCTCCCTGAGGGAAGCCCGTTCAACCTTTTACGAATACCGAACTCTGGACGTGATGGGCCCCCTCTCCGAGAGGGGCGGTTTCCTCCTACGCCGCCTCTTTTTAGCCCTCCACCTCGTCATCACTTGGACCCTCATCGCATGGAGCACCTGAGCCCGGAGGAACTGGCTTTGGCCACCCACCACCCGAGTGCCTTCGACAGGGTGCTACGCCTCAACCCCATACCCATGGATCCCCCAGCAATGGACTTCTCTCGTAGGTTGAGAGAGCTTGCTGGTAACACCTCAGGGTCAACTCCTCCTCTTTCACCCAATCGGCCCAGCCCTATGCAACGGCTACTACAACCATTCCAGTCAGGAACCAAGCCGCCCTTTATCTCCACCCCTCCCCTACCTTCCATGCAGTCTCCCTCTGGCTCTCAGTCTACCCCAACCCCTCTCAACCAACAGTCCAACACGCCCATGAAGAGCAAGTCTTGTGAATTCTGTGGGAAGACCTTCAAGTTCCAGAGTAATTTAATAGTGCATCGACGCAGTCACACGGGTGAGAAACCATACAAGTGCCATCTGTGCGACCATGCCTGTACGCAGGCCAGCAAGTTGAAAAGGCACATGAAGACACACATGAACAAGTCATCGCCCACAACGGTCAAATCCGACGATGGCTTGTCCACAGCCAGCTCCCCTGAACCGGGAACCAGCGACTTGGTGGGAAGTGCCAGTAATGCCCTCAAGTCTGTGGTAGCCAAATTCAAGAGTGAAAATGACCGCATGATTCCAGAAAATGGAGAGGAGGAGGAGGAAGAGGAAGAAGAGGAGGAGGAGGAAGAAGAAGAGGAAGAGGAAGAAGAGGAAGGAGAAGAGGAGGAGCTGGAAAGGGAAAGGGAGAGGGAGAGAGACAGGGAGAGAGACAGGGAGAGAGACAGGGAGAGAGATGGAGGGAGAAACAACTACCACTTCGGCCTCAACCTTCAAGCTGCACGGCACCACGAGAACAACGGTGGGCGTCTGGGTGAGGATGGGATCCCGCGCTCACTGCCTGAGGTTATGCAGGGCATGGGCCTGGCTGCCAGCATGCAGCACTACAGCGAGGCATTTCACCAACACAAGCGGGGAGCCCTAAACTCTGACAATGATGCACATAGGGACATGTGTGATGAGGATTCGGCTCTAGAATCAGACAGAGTGGACGAGGGTTGCGGCTCAGCTATCAACGGCCGAGGCTCTTCTCCCAGTGAATCTGCCTCTGTGGGCTTGTCTAAGAAGCTCCTACTCGGTAGTCCCAGTTCACTTAGTCCTTTCTCCAAACGAATCAAGCTGGAGAAGGACTTTGACCTCTCCACCCCTACAATCCCCAACACTGAGAATGTTTATTCCCAGTGGTTGGCTGGTTATGCTGCATCTAGGCAGCTCAAGGACCCCTTTCTGAATTTCGGGGATTCCAGACAATCGCCTTTCGCCTCATCTTCAGAGCACTCCTCAGAGAATGGAAGCCTGCGCTTCTCTACGCCACCAGGGGACCTGGACGGCGGGGTCTCGGGCCGCAGCGGGACTGGCAGTGGCGGCAGCACGCCGCATCTCGGGGGTCCTGGTCGGCCCAGCTCAAAAGATGGCCGACGCACTGACACCTGTGAGTTCTGCGGCAAAATATTCAAAAACTGCAGCAATCTGACAGTGCACCGGCGCAGCCACACGGGCGAAAGGCCTTATAAGTGTGAGCTTTGCAATTATGCCTGCGCCCAGAGCAGCAAGCTAACACGGCACATGAAAACACACGGGCAAGTGGGCAAAGACGTTTACAAATGTGAAATCTGTCAGATGCCTTTTAGTGTGTACAGCACCCTTGAGAAACACATGAAAAAATGGCACAGTGACCGCGCATTGAACAACGAAATTAAAACTGAGTAGCGGTGGAGTGTGGTGGCTCACTTGCCTATTAACAGCGAATAACACCTTGGCCCACTCCCACCCTCATCCTTGTAGATTTCCCTGTTTCGCTAGTCCAGTGGCGGCTAAGACAACGTGCTTGGCACCACCAGCACACCTTTTTCATTTACCGTTGAATGCATGATCTGTATCGGGGCAATACTATTGCATTGACGCAAACTTGGAGCCTTTCTCTTGTGCAATAATTTACATGTTGTGTACATTTTCTTTTTTCTTTCACATTTTGGAAGATTTGACAGCATGCATGATATATTTTGGCTAATTTTAAAAATAAATTGTCCCTGGTTGGTTAGTTGTTTAGTAAATGTGTTGCTGTTTTATCGTTCATTATTTTACAAATGTTTTTCCTTTCCTTTTCTTTGTTTTGAGATCTAAGAAAAAGAAAAGAAAAAAACCATGCTGCATACATTCTGTAAAACATATCATGTACAGTTTTGTGTTGTAACATGGAGGACTGCAGGCTATCGCTTAACCCTCTTTGGACGGGCTGGATATCGCACTTAAACTAATCTTTCAAAAAGATGTTCTGTCCACATAGGGTTAAAATAATAATTGGCCCCTATAACAGAATAAAAGTAATGACAGCCTTTGAATTTCTGAATGAAAACAGCATTGAGATTTGAATTTGTACTATCATTTGGTAAAACAAACAAAAAAAAAGAGTGCCTTGGATATCGTAAAATTGCATTGGTTAATCTCATTTGCTGTCATTCTGGAGTCTCAGCTAGACATTATACAAGGATCGATTTTGATCCTCAACAGGTTCTTGCATCAAGTACCTGACTGCTACAGTCAACTGTGACTTTGGAGAGAAGTAGAAATAATCAAAAAGCTAAGGAAATTTGTAGTTAATCATCATTAGCTACCAATGGAAAACGTATCCTTTCGTTGTGGTTTATGTCCTGGGCATAGCACATGCAGTATATGGTGTGGGATTCAGCCTTGTTTACTACTATCCGAAGGTACTGTACTTAGCGGTACTAGTTTTCAATCCACAATCATTTTGAATGAAATTATTTTCTGTGTTTGTTCAAGTCTCATCTTCAGTAGCACATTTTGACATTTCTTTGATGACCATTGTTAGTGTGAACATCCGTTGCGAAGGAACACCTGAGGGCATTTGGAGCAAACTAATGTAATGTACACTTGAGAATTGGTTATTAAGAAAGCATTGAAATATTTGCAGCTGTCAGTGATGATTAACTATGAATTGCCTACAGGTCTAAGTCAAAATCTTATTTCTTTATTATTGCCTATGTCTGAGCTCCCTAAAAGACTAAATGAACCTGAAAGAGCGAGCGAGCGAGAGAGGGAAAACCATACACGTCACTTTTCTTCCTTTGTTTTATATGAGTTTCACACATAGTGTGGTACAAGCTGACATTCAAGGAGACTCTATTTTTGTTTTTTCATTGCTGCAAGACATCAGTGATGTTTTTGGTGTTTAGACGGCACCTGCCACTCTGCCCTTTTTATTTGTTAAGTAATGCTAATTGGAGGTATAGTAGTAGAGTATAAATTACGTTTGCTTGCTTGTTGGACAAAGAAGTGCACTGTTAAAGTTTCCCAGTTTACAGGTATTTACGAGAGGGAAAACTTCCTAAAGAATCAAACATGGTGTCATTATTTAATGTAAAAAAGCCAACTCCTCCTCTCACCTCATAAAAGATAAAGCCCAAGTCTGATATAATATTATTGTGTCAAAGCACACAGTGCTTGACAAAGTACGGACAATTGAAACTTGCTGCTTTCACTGCAAGAACTTTTTTTTGTACAAATCTTTTTTTAAGTATGAAAATAAAAAGACTTTTTTAAAAAGTAACATTTCATTATCTTCGGGGAAACTGTATTTAAGTTGGTTGTTTCTCTTTTGTCTTGGTGGTGTTCAAGACTTGATTACGATATATGTAAAATGGGAAAAATCTGTGATTTTCTTTTTCTTTTTTTTCTTTTTTTTCTTTCTTTCCTTCCTGCTTTTTCTTTCTTCTTTTTTCATCTTGGCTCTTCACAGCTCTTCAGGTCAAACTTGCATTGGGGAAAGGTTTAAGATTATATATAAAATATATAATAGAGAAACTTAAATATAGGAAAATGCACATCATGTCAGTTCCTATGCTAAAACACATTTATGGTCTACTTTCTTCTGTATTTCTAGAATGGTATTTGAATTAAATGTTCACCTAGTGTAGGTACTACAGTATTTATATTGAGGCTTGTATTTTTAACTGTTGCTTGTTCTCAAAAGGTATTATTGTACCTTTTTTGGTAGTGGAAAAAAAACAACAAGCTGCCACGGTATATTTTTTTAATTTGGCAGGATAATATAGTGCGCATTATTTGTATGTTTAAAAAAAGAAAACAGAAAAAAATCCAATTAAAAAAATTGAAGTATGTGGCATTGTACAAAGGAGGCCATTCAATGGTTTCCCCGAGGAGTCTTTTGAGAATGTCCACACTAGCTAAAACAGGTGGTTGTACATATCTTTTTTCTGTTCTTCTTTTTTAAAATCTCCTCTGCTGCCATTCTGTATGCAGTACAGCAAGCTAATGTTGGGTTGTTCTGTAGTGTGCTTCTGTCTTTTCACCTGTCTCACCTGAATACATTCCAGCATCTTGAAAAAAAAGCTAACTTCATATGCAGTAAAATACCAGTAAATAAACAAACAAACAAAAAAAATGGTTCAAATAAATGAGTTCAAATAATCACTGTTTTGCAGGTGTTTTCTTTGTTTTTTTTTCATTGCCAAATATTAAATGGTGCTTTATATTTAGATTGGGACGACTTTCATATGCAAAGCATATTTAAAAATGAAATGGAACTAAAGGAGCAGCCCACTTAAGTTCATACTCTTTTGTAAATGGCAATGCGGAATATTTTGTTATCAGCCTTTTCTATTCCTGTTATGAGAGCTGTTTGTTGTAACTTGAACTTGAACTTTATCTTTTTCAATGGGAGTCACTATTTATTATTGCTTAAATACTCTGTTCAAAACGGAGACATAGAATGGATCGTTTTTGTTTGTTTTCATTTTTGTTTTTCTTTTCTTTTGTTTTTTTTAAAAAGAAAATGACCAAAGGTCATTGACAGACTTGCTTTTTTGTTGTTTTTGTTTCTGGTCTATGTTAAGTTTTATTGGAGAAACCACTGTCTGTGTTTTCTGGCAGTTGTCTACATTATCCTGTTCACCAACCAATTTTGTCCCTTTATTGAAAACAATTAATAAAAAAATTAAAGCATATACCTGTGTCTGGTGGCCAAGATTTCTTTTTACATTTCTTTTACACACACACACCCACACACACACAACCTTTTTTGCAGCTATCTTTATGAGGAATTTCCATAGACATAATGATTTTTATGCTATACAGTATACCCTGCGCCGAAACCCAACCCTCACAGGAAACAATCTGCATTTTATATTTTCAAAATACTTCACTCTGTGTGATTTATGAGCCGAATTTGGTCCCCACAACATAAGGAATACAAGACACACACAGCTCAGGATGTTGTACCAAAGCCATGATGGTGTTTAACTCTCAAACTATATGCATGTCAGATAATTAGGCCAGTCGTCTTGAGCGGCTCTGTACTCGTGGCACCTCTTCCCTCCCCCATTCGCTTGCTCGCTACTGTGTGTGCATGCTTCGCCAGCGGTGTGTTTGAGCCCCTAGGCTTATGTTCTGTTCTGGGGTCATGTGACCAAATAACTTGAAAAATGTTACTTTACCTGTTCTGTAGTTCAGAAGAACAGCTTAAGTCCCTTTATTTCGCATGTACCTTTTATGTGTAATATGCTACAAAACTTCGCCTTCACCTTCACAGAAAGTTAGTTTCAAGCCTTGACCACGAAGCTGGTCTTGGTTATAGTGATGCGCACTCAAATTTTCTCCTTTGTCTAACACAAATCCATAAAACCAGACGGAGATGTGTTTCTTTAAGATTCCTCTTCAAACACAAGAAGGAAATAGCCACTTGTGTTTAGAGAGGCCTTTTGTGTTTTGGCAGGTGGGAAAGACGCAAAACTTCAAGCCCTCTCTTCGCAATCATTCCTATTTTATTCATCTGGCTCTTGAAGTCAGCGTTACTCTATTCGAACAATGCTGCTCTACAGACAGACAAATAAAACAAATCACTGACTTTTCTCTCCACGCCTGATAAACGAACGCTCTCATAACCCCATGAACTCAAATTCCCTCCGTTTTTACAGACTTCAGAGCTGTGTTTATGATAATGATTCTGTCATCATTTACACAAACTCATGCCTTTCAAATCCTGTATGACAAATGTGCGACAGAAAAGAAGATGTTAGTCGGAATGTCCAAGCTGCTGTTTTCGGTACAATGGAAGTGAATGTGGACTGTGGCCGTCTCAACAACCAATAACTTCAAGGTAAGATTATGATCCCACATCTAATATTTTTAATTTTATTTTTGTTTTTAAATGTACTAAGGTATGTCGTTTTTTGAACATCTGTCATTTAGTGTACAATTTTAATGATGCTATTCCCCCCCCCACCACCCTTTTTGCAGCTTGCCAGATTTTAAAAACCACATGAGCTTCACATATTTTAGAACAGGGGTGCTCAACCCTGTTCCTGGAGATCTACCTTACTGCAGAGTTCAGCTCCTACCCTGATCAAACACACCTGAACCAATTAATTAGGACCTGAAGCAGCAGTTGATAATTACAGCCAGGTGTGTTTGATTTGCGTTACAACTGAAATCTGCAGGAAGGTAGATCTCCAGGAACAGGGTTGGCCACCCCTATTTTGGAACATTTTCATGTGAAACAATTGACCATGCGAATACATTTTTTGTTTGTTTCATGTGTGTTTCTCATGCTCCATGTGTGATTTTCAGCCTGTATTTTACGTTTTGTTAGTTAATTGGCTAATTCGTATGAATTTGTACAAGTTCAGTTGTACAAAAAGGAATGATTTTAAAAGGGAGGCTTGGCACTCAACCCTCCTCCTAAACTCAACCGTCATTGGGTCATGAGTAGGGCCAGACGGAATCTGCGGACATTTTTTGCTCTTTCTGCGCAAAATTTTGTTATAAATCTGCGGATTTATGCGGAATGATTTTGGCAGTATCATAACTGAAACATTAATATACGAAATAAAAAGTAACACCTTTTTAACTTTTATTGAATGTTTAATAAGCAAATCCCTATAAGATCCACTTTATTTGGTAAACAAAGCAAGTCTCTCGAGTAAAATATTTACTAAAAGACAGAAAATATTACTGTAAAATATTATTGTAAATAAATCATATGAATATTTTTATATTAGTCAATAATATTACTGAAACTAATTTAAAAAGTGAATAAATATACATTTACACACATTTACACAAGTAAATAAACAGAATCAATGATGGGCTAAAAATTCCGCAGATTCCGTGTGGGCCTAGTGATGAGCAAATTGTAGTAATTGTACAAATTAGATTGGATTAATACGAATTGGCCACTAAATCAAAAAGTCATGAACTGTTGTGAGATTCTGTTAGTGATTTTAGCATGTAAAACTCATTTGATGTGTTTTTTCTGTAAAGACCGTTAGTAACCAGTTTTAAATTTTGTGATTCATGGATGTTTCGTGTTTATTTACACTCTCAAATTGACTTGTTGGACAGTGATCTCTGTTCTGTCGCCTTTTGATGTTGAAATATTTAACAGAATTTTATTGGCATTTTAAGCAGTTCTTCATTTTGCAGTGGTGATAATGTTTTTTTTCAAGTGCATTTGTTGTGCTATAAATTATTATGTTTTTGACTCAACAATAAATGCTAAATTATGGTATAAAAAACAATCAATTGCCACACATTTTCTGATATTTGAAAAATGTATTTCTGTATGTATTATTTACAACATACTGTTTCAAACTACTAAACAGCTTGTTAAACAGCAGAGATACTGTTTTTTCCGGGTCAATAGAAGTTAACAGAGTAGAGATCAAGGTTAAATATAGTTTAAAAGTGTAAATAAACAGATTAACATATATTTTACTGTTCTTCCACTTTAACTGTACAAGCATGAGTTTGAATATTCTACTAAACTTTTTTGGGTTACGCTGAAGATAAAACAGGGGTGACATGGTGGCGCAGTAGGTAGTGCTGTCGCCTCACAGCAAGAAGGTCGCTGGTTTGAGCCCCGGGTCAGTTAGCATTTCTGTGTGGAGTTTGCATGTTCTCCCCGTGTGCGCGTGGGTTTTCTCCGGGTGCTCCGGTTTCCCCCACCATCCAAAGATATGCGGTACAAGTGAATTGGGTAAACTAAATTGTACATAGTGTATGTATGTGTGTGAATGAGAATTTATGGATGTTTCCCAGAGATGGGTTGTGGCTGGAAGGGCATTCGCTGCATAAAACAAATGTTGGCGGTTCATTCCGCTGTGGCAACCCTGGATTAATAAAGGGACTAAGCCAAAAAGAAAATGAATGAATGAATGAAGATAGAACATCAAGTGACATGGGGGTAAGTCAATTTTCAAGGATCAAACTTGCAACTAAAATAACAATAAACAAACAAATACAGATTGACACAGTAATGCTCCTAGGAAACAAAGTTGTTATGTTCTCATTGTTATAAAACTCCATACAGACATTACTCACTCAGTATCCCCAGATATCTTTTTTTTCTCTTTTCTTTGTATTTTAGTTCAGAATTCACTGCTGACTCGGAAAATGTGAGTCTTAAAACATTGAGGTGCATGGTTTGTTTTAGCTTTGTGTCTGTGTGGACTTGGCTGTGCAAATTAGTCTCCTGATCAAAAGTTCTTTGTGTTTATGGCCCGCTGGCAGGCCTTCTGCTCTGGGCTATTCAGCCAAAGCGGACCATACCGCTGTCTAAACAGAGGTTGACTCAGTTGTTTAAACTTTATACGTTGTCATCTCTCTCAGTGGTTTGAGATCTTGCGGTACTGCTAGACACAAATGCATCATCGCCAATGCCTCATCTTGTGTGTTAAACTAGCTTTGCATCATTTCCTTTACTCCAGCTTGGCTTTGCTCTATTAATTGTGTGGTGTGAGGAGGTGAGTGGGCACAAAGTAAGTGCACCTTAATGGACAATGACCACCTCACGCCAGCTCTGAAAGTATGTGGCCGTTAACCAAGCTTAGATTTACAGCACATCATCTCAACTATTTGGCTTTACAGAACAGCTTCACACAGCAGTTCACAACTTCCACACAACATCAATTGGAAAGACTCAAGTCAAATTGGTTCGGTTAAAAAGTTAGTACTGTTACTGTAAGGTACTCTAACAACAATTCCTAAAATTTGAGACTGAAAATATGACTTGTTTAATCTCTGAATTGAATCTTAACAATTTAATTGCCTTCTCTAAGTATACACTCTAAAAAATGCTGGGTTGTTCTAAGTCAAAGTTGGAGTAGTTTATACCCTACCATTGGGTAAAAAGGGTTCATTTAAATAATAATAATAATAATAATAATAATAATAATAATTCCAATGTTGGATGTGTTCATATTTCACAACAACTCCAAATTTTTGTGTGAACACATTTTGATTTTAATGGCTGCAACTCACTCCAAAAACATTAGGACAGAGACATGTTTAACATGGTGTCACATCAACTTTCCTTTTCTTTACAAAGTTTATCAGTTTGGCAATTGATAATATACACTCTAAAATTGCTGGGTTATTTCCAACCCAATTTTGGGTAAAATAACTGCTTGGTTAATTTTAAAACATTTATAGAACCTATTATAAATGCAGTTAACCTGTTAATAAAGGTTTAGCGGTGGAACCACCCCTCACTCTGTCTCCTTAACCAATCACCTACTCCTTTAAACTTATTTAAGGAAGACCATCTCTCTAGCACTGTTCTTCTCGTTCTCTTTGAACCCACCCTCCCTCCCTCTATTTCCTCTCTTCCCATTCACAATCCCCTAACCCTCTTCACTTCTACATGTAGGTTGAATCGGGGGTCCAATCGCTATTCCTAGTTTTAGGAATTGTTGTTAGATTGATTGCGATGAGTGAGACAGTACCCCCACTCTTAGTCTCTGGGCATAGTAGGACACCTGGTCAACCTACCCGCCTGTTCACCAGTCATCCTCTTACTCCCCTTCCCCTTCATCCCTCTGTTCTCCTACCATACCTTTCATCCCTACATCCCTACAGTCAAGTCTAGCACAAAGTGTGGCGTGGTCCATGCTGGTAAAACCAACGGTTGTACATATCTTACCCAATTTGAGTTGAAATAACCCAGCAGTTTTGTACAGTGTAATTGTTAAAGTTATGTAAGCAAACTTTTGCTCAGTCTGACATAATACAAGACCTCAGCTGCCTCAACAGGCCGTGGTCATCATTGTCTGATTCTCCTTTCCATTATGGGCAATGCAGATTTCAAGAGTATTCATTCATTCACAAATTCATTCATTTTTCTTCAACTTAGTCCCTAATTAGCAGGGGTCACCACAGTGGAATGAACCATCAACTATTCCAACATATGTTTACGCAGCAGATGCCTTTCTAGCTGCAACCTGGTTCTGGGAAACATGCATACACTCTCTCATTCACACATTCACTCATACACTATGGCTTATACACTTATAGCGCATGTCTTTGAACTGAGGGGGAAACCGGAGCACCCAAAGGAAACCAGGCCAACACGGGGAGAACATGCAAACTCCACACAGAAATGCCAACGGGCCCAGCCGGAAGTCGAATCAGTGACCTTCTTGCTGTGAGGTGACAGTAATAACCACTGAGCCACCATGACGTCCATCTCAAGAGCAAACATAACTATTTTACAAATTGTCAGAAGAGTAATTATTTTTAATAGGAGGCATGTCCTGAAATACCACCCCAAAACCAACTGTCATTGGAGGATCAATGGAGCAAATCCTTGTAAAGTGCACAAATAAGATTGTACACAAGCTAGACACACGTTATGAAGTTTTGTGAGTTTGCATTGGGTGGTCCATAAATTTTCAGCAGGAAACCGATATTGAGTTCAAACAGACCAGTCAAACACATTCAGTCTGTGCCTACAAAACCATGCTTTCTCTCTCATATAGTTACAAAGATTTAAGTTGCATTTCTTAATGCGGTGGCAGACTCTGTTAAGCAACAATGGTTTTCTGAAGTACTCCTGAGCCCATGTGGCTTTATTTAACTTGACAGCATGACACTTTTTTTAATGCAAGATCATCTGAGAGCTCAAAGGTCAAGCACATTCAACTGTGCTTTCTTTCTTGTTCTACACAGACTCTGATTGCTTTGGATGAATCTTTTTGCAGTATTAGTAAAACTAATTTGTTGTGATTTAGCATTGATAAAATGTTGATTTGTTTGACAGTTCTCTCATGAATTGTGCCACATTTGATTTTGCTTTGCTAGCAAAGACTAAGACAGCCCTTTTTAGGTTGTTTTCAAATGACGTCATTGATGATGCGCGAAATTCAGATGGTGGGCAGGAAGTGTTTCTTCTGTATAAGAATCGCTATCAGAACATCAAAATGTTTCTATTTTATGTTGTTTACAATTGTTTAAATCAGCCAAAATGAGAAATGCCGTACAGCTTTTATAGACTTCCAAATGTTTTTGCTCATAAAGGGGGGACAGTTCAAGAAACTGCCGGAAAAATGGAAGAAAAGGCAGCATGTAATAAATATTTATTCAATACATCCATGTGCACAAATGCTAATGAATGTTACAGAAAGAATCCTGCAGCATAGTAAAATGATAAACTGTAATAAATACTGTAAAGTTAGAGTAAACTGCGGAGCATTGTGATGGTGTATAATTATATTGTTGAAAACTGAAGCCTGCTGAATAATGTTTATTACTACACAGCAATAATATAATTTCTATGACAGTTTAATTCAAACAATTATCTATAGCATGCTTCCAAACACTAGTATTTATTATAGTGTTTTTTCATTTAACGTAACAGTATACACCACCTCGATGACAGGCAAATATGTTTTAGTTCAGCAGAAAACTCGACCTTCTTCATGATATGAGGCTCATGCCCGACATATATGTGCTTATTTTCTATTTATATCTCCTTTGAAATATGGTATAAATTGCAAAAATATGGACTTTCATCTATGTCTCCCATTCAGTTTTTTTTTTACCTCTTGCCCTCCATCTGAATGTCATGCGAACCACGTGATTGAAAACAAACTATACCCAAACATACAATCTCATGTATTATCTGTTCACCTCTTTATTGTGGACTTTTGTGGTTTCAAAGCCGTGTAATTTGGATCTTCTATAACCTTTTCACTTTTATTTTACCTCTGTCTTGACTTTTTTGGAATGTGTTACAGCCATAAAAATCTTTTAATAGTTATAGTTTATAAGTTTGTCTAACGCTATCTCACAGCAATTCGTAACTTTTTGATTTAGTGGCTAATTCAAATGAAGTCACACAATCTAATTCGTACAATTTAGTACGATTTGCTCATCACCAGTGGTGTAAAGTAACTATTTACAAATACTCAAACTATTGTAATTGAGTAGTTTTTCTCAGGAATTGTAATTTACTGAGTAGTTTTAAAAATGTATACTTTTACTTTCACCCGAGTACATTTTTAGTGCAGTATCTGTACTTTTACTCCACGACTTTCCTTCAACCTGCAGTCACTACTTTATTTATTTCTTGTCTATGGTCATTGTCTAAAGTAGAGAAATCAGTCCTGTGATTCCTGTCCAATTAAATCACACATAGAAAGTAAATCACATCATACTGAACAAGCTTAAGACATTGGCGCTTTATAAATGCAGCAAACCTTTTAGAAACATTAAAAATGTCAGAGAAGATGTCCAAACTCTTTACACGCAATGATCCAGAGACGTTTTATAGACTGCATGTCACTGAAAATTATAGATGTCGACTGTATGATGACTGAAATCACCAAACAGCCTTAAACAATCACTAAATGGAACGAATGAAGAATGGAAGGAAGGGCCAAATAAAATGAAGGACCGAACAATGAATGGAAGGAAGGATCGAAGAACCAAATAAATGAGAGAAGGATTCAAGGAAGGACTGAACAAACTAAGGAAGGAAAGAAGAAACAAACGAATTAACAAATGACCTAATAAAGGAAGGAACAAAAATCTGAAAGAAAGAATGAGTGAACAACTGAAGGGACGAAAGGCGGAAGGACCAAACGAATGAAGAATTCAAGGAAGGACTGAACAAACTAAGGAAGGAAGGAAGGAACGATCAAACAAATGAATGAACAAAAGGACCTAATGTAGGAAGGAACAAAAATATGAACGAACGAACGATTGAACGAAGGAAAAAGGGAACAAACAAATGAATGAAGGAAGGAGAGAACAAACAAATAATTAAAGGAAGGTTGGAAGGAACGAACGAAAATAAGAAGATCCCTAAATACACTATATGATGTTTGTGTAGGGATGTGTAAACGTAACATTCTGTAAACGCATCAACTTTTCTACAGTGTAATACTCACTACTTACTACTCTTGAGTACTTTTAAAAGGTACTTTTTACTCATACTTTGAGTAATATTTACTACAGATACTTTTACTCTACTTGCACTACATTTTTGGGCAAGTAATGGTACTTTTACTTGAGTATGATTTTTCAGTACTCTTTCCACCACTGCTCTTCACCCAATGACAGATGGGTTTAGGGGTGGGGTTGGGTGCCACGCCTTCTTTTTAAAATCGTACATTTTCGTATGACTGAACTCGTAATTCGTACGAATTAGCCACTAAACTGCCAAAACGTAAAATACTTACATTTTCTCGTGAGATCAGGCTGGTTTGTCAGTAAAAATACTAGTAATCTTTTCTTTGTCCTTTTGTGAATTGAAAAAAGTTCGAGAGAAAGAACAAGTGTCAAATGTGTGAATTCATTGCGTTTGACTAAATGTCCCAACTAGGGTTTTGGTTAGCACTCAAACATGACACCAAAGTCCACCTCTGACCCTGACAGGCCCGCTCAAAGGTTTGGGAGGTCAACTGGTCAAGTGGCATTTTATCCCCATTCCAGTGAGCCATATCTAACATGCTTTTCTTCTCCCCGTGTCTCACTTTCTTTAACGGCAGGCTGTCAGGCTTCTGGAGTCATTAGAAACGGACACCTGCTTTCTGAATGGGGGTCGAGCAATGCCACAAGAACTTGTGCGCCGACTCCAATCTCATTAAAGGTGGAATCAGTCTCTTCATTGTTGTTTTTCCCCCTCAAGCGCAGGACAACAGATAGATAGTTAGGAGCAACCATGTGTGTTCTATGATTAGATTTGTGAGGGATAATTAATCACAAATGGTGCAGGGGAGAAAAATACACACACTCGCACACATACACACTCAAACAGCAGCAGAAGCAGCAGCATCATTTGAATATGTTAGTGCTTTAATAAGCTAACTGATTGATCCCAGGTGAACACTTTGTTGTGGAGATTGCAATGCCCTTTAGGTTTGAATAAACAGAGCCCGCAGCCCACACTGAGCCCTGTTTGCAGATAACAGCCTGTTTGAATGAGGCGTGTTGAATTCTGGGAAGGCGCGTCACTTGAACGCTCTGTAAGAATGTCACATATGGACTCGCTCTCCTTTTTTCTTAGCAGTGGTGTGAGGCCCTGGAGAGAGTGTCATTTTTAGAACATACTGTATATACAGTCGGATACCTTCGCTGAGCATTAATGAACAGTTATAGGTTCACATATTTAAAGACCAATGAGAAATGACTTTCATTAAGTTGTCACTGATTCCGATAAAATAAGTATGAGTCTCAAATGGCTTTTAGAGTGAAATCTGTTTGCATAAACTGAATATAAGTACTTACATTTTGGGAAAAAGCTGAGGATTTCTGCTGAATTGATTTAAACATGGTAAAATGTTTTAATGTTGACTTTGGTAGAGACGCAAAATGTATTTCCTTAAGTTTTGATAATTAAATATCTGGTTTAATCTTTAAGATAACTTGTGTGAAACTAGAATATCAAAATATGTGTGAAATAATGTTCCATCCTCACTGAGTGTAACGGAAATATTTATGTAAAAATACAGCATTATAACTATTATGACTTTATTAAGTGATTATTAATTTTTTCATACATTTTATGGTGCCATTATAGTGATACAGAAGACCAATGGTGTAAAATAGCAAATTACAAATACTCAAATTACTGTATTTGAGTAGTTTTTTCCTCAGAAATTGTAATTTACTGAATAGTTTTAATAGTGTGTACTTTTACTTTCACTCGAGTACATTTTTTGTGCTGTATCTGTACTTTTACTCCACTATTTTCCTTCAGCCTTTTTCCTGTCTATGGGGATTAGAAAAATAATTCCTGTGATTCCTGTCTGATCAAATTACACATAGAAAGTAAATCACATCATACTGAACCTTAAAACATGGGCCATTTATAAATAAAGCAAACTGTTTGGAACCAGTAAAAGTGCATTGAAAGTGTCATTAAAAGTGTCCAAGATTTTCGCCAGGAAATCTTTACACGCACTGACCCAATGAGTCTGTTTAGATGGATGTCATTGATGAGAGGATGAAGGATGTGTACTGTATGATGACTGCAATCGCCTTAAACAATCACTAAATGCAGTACAGAATGTTATGTTTACACACACCCACAAATTACATGTAAATGCATCAGCTTTTCGCAGCGTAACACTTAGTAGACATGTATAAGTATATGAGTATTTGTAATACTCATTAGGATACTCACTACTCTTGAGTACTTTTATAAGGGCTACTTTTTACTCATACGTTGACTGATATTTTACAACAGATACTTTTACTCTACTTGCACTACATTTTTAGGCAAGTAATGGTACTTTTACTTATGTATAATTTTTCAGTACTCTTTCCCCCACGGAAGAAAACAATACGTTTTTTTTGCTGCTTTTAGGCTAGATTATTTGAATTATTCTGGTTCGCAATATGCACAACTAGAAATTATGTGTTTATTTTGCATATAAAAAAATATTGAAGTTAATGACACCCTCTGCACTTTCCTGTGTTTTGTGATTTATGGGTGTTTTCAATTTATTTACTAATTCAAATTGCATTGCAGGATCTTAATCTCTGCTCTGACAACATTTGATATGAAAAAAGTATTTTTTTTTATCTGACAGATTTATATTTTCTTTATTAAACTACCAAAAACTGTTTACAAAAGTCACTTTCTTCATCAGTGATGAAGGTCCCACAATTAAACTCAAATGAATAAATAAATGGAAAACACTTGTGAATCACAAAATGCAGGAAACTGTAAATTAACAAATGATTTTGTTTACAGTGTATGGGAATCATTGTTCTTTCCTCAAGACCAGGGGTGCCCAAACTTTTTTGTATGAAGGGCCAAAAACCATTAAAGCTTTTTTTAAATTTTCATATTTAGAAATAAACAAACTATTCCTCTAAAACGTATTACCCAATGCCGTATATTTTATAATCATAACTTATTACAATTAAAACAAAAACAATCACATTTATAACCGTGGAATCAATGCTGAATACACTAGTCAAGCACAATCTGCCTTTGCCTTCATTTGCTCACTGATGAAATCTGATTTATTTAAAACATTTAATTGAAACATTAGTATCACTTTATTTTGATGGTCCCTTTAAAGCATTGTGTTGAATTTAAGTTCATTGCATCTACATACCAACTAATTCTCAATAGATTATAAGTAGACTGTTAGGTTGGGGTTTGGGTTAGGGTTTGTGTAAGCTGTCATGTACTTGCAAAGTTTCTTATAGTTAGTTAAATGTCTGTTGGAGAAGGAGTATCAGCAGATATTAAACAGTTCAGTCTGCTAACACTCAAATTAGAAGTAATTGGCATGTAGTTGCAATGCAATTTTTAGTCAACAAAATGTTCAACAGGAACAATCAAAATAAAGTGTTAAAGAAACATTTAATTTCAGTTAGTTTGTTGTAGCTTAGTAATAAAACAAACAAACAAACAAACAAACAAACAAACAAAATGTTACATAAATTAGAAATGTATGTCTTTTAACCATCCCCATCATTCTTCTTCTCTTCTCAGATGGGATGGTGGGCCAAATCAAAGGGTACCATGGGCCAACTTTGGCCCGCTGGCCTTAGTTTGGGCATCTCTGCTCAAGACACAACACATTCTTATGTAAGGAAAACACATCAAATGAGATATATATAAGACACTTTGTACCTTAACAGTGTCAACCAAACCTTTATTAAAATGCCTTAAATGTTTAGTTTACAATTCCTCTAGTTTTATATTTTACCAGTTGTTTTGTACTATTGTATTATCGAACTAAAAATGTATGTTATAAGTATCTTTAAACATATACTTTTAAATGAGGATTCTTGTTTTTATATGGAAATTATCCATACAAATCACTTTGCATTTCCAGTCATATTTATTTTCATAGATACTGTAATAAAGAAGGAGTATTTCAACACTTTTGTACTTTTTATGTGAGAACAATTGTGTACCTTCATTTCAGTTGTACCATAAATGAAATATATGTCAATCTAGTAGATTCCTTGTAGTCTTGGTCATCTATTGACCAAAGTAATACTTACAGCAAAATCACAAACAAACTCCTCTCAAGCCTTGAACCTCAGACATCAGATGTTGGAGTTTAGCTTTTGGTCACTTATCTGAGTCCCCTGCCCTTGCATGGTCAACAGAGTTAGTGTGTCATTACCATAAATCTATCAGTGTCTTCCTGTGTGTGTGTGTGTGTGTGTGTGTGTGTGTGTCTTTCTCTCTTGTCCTCTTTTAGCACTCTGGGGCATATTGGACTAATGGCTGGCCTTGTTCTCACCCTGGCTGTTTGCTGAGCTGGGAAGGCTAAAGTCTATAGATAGACAAGAGACTTGGAATGCAAGGTGTGGACAACCGAGATAAAGTTAAGACTGTGTGGACTGAAGGGCAGGGTGTGTGTGTGTGTCTGGATGGATGGCCTAGGGTGTAAAGGTCAGAAAGTCAAGTTCACTCCCTCAGGAAAAAACATTTATGATTGGTAAAAGTGTGCGCTGTAGTTTTATAATTGTACTAACGGGCCAATAATCTGTTTTCCAGTATCGGAGTGCTTCTCTGTGATGACGGTCTCTCACAGCCACATGTACAACAGCCTTGGACTCTCTTCTCCTCTCCTCGGGGCATCTGGTGGAGACCTTAATCCCAGCGTAGCCTGATGGTTGAGTGTGCCCAGGCAGACTGGAGCTAATCTGCTGGAGAGAGAGAGAAAAAAAGAGCCTGTCCGTGCTTGCTGTTAACACGTCTCGTTCCTGCTCAACTCTGGGAGCTGTGCAGGGTGACCTGGGTTAATTGCAGCTGCAGAGATGAACAGCCTGGGTCACCTTCGCTACGGAAGAGACGGGGGAAAAATGAGGTAATCATAGAGGACGGCTGAAGTTGAACTGCAGAGATTTTTTCAGGACAGTTCCTAATGGCTGGTGGAGGGTTTTAGAGGGGAGGAGAGGACGGGACAGGTGTGAAAGGGAAGCATTGCTTACAACTGGAATTAACTGGTTGCCGTAGATCCGATTAAAAGTGGTCAGTGCTAAATACAGCCATCCAAAATCACATGTGCTTGTTTTGCGTTTAACAAATTCAGGAAAGGGGCAGCACGGTGGCTCAATGGTTAGCACTGTCGCCTCACAGCAAGAAGATCTCTGGTCTCAGCTGGGCCGGTTGGCATTTCTGTGTGGAGTTTGTATGTTCTCCCTGAGTATGTGTGGGTTTCCTCTGGGTGCTTCGGTTTCCCCACTGTCCAAAGACATGCGCTATAGGTGAATTGGATGAACTAGTTTGGCCATATGTATGATTGTGTGTGTGAATGAGAGTGTGTACGGGTGTTTCCCAGTAGTGGCTTGCGTCTGTAAGGGCATCTGCTGCGTAAAACATACACGATAAATCAGGGACTAAGCCGAAGGAAAATGAATTAATGTATGATTTTCAGGAAAATTTCAGCTATTGGAATTTGTATGCAATTTTAATAGTGGGCATCTTGATGTCGAATGATTTGTGTGCATTTGCGTCCAAAACGTGTCAATTTGATTTCATTTGATGTCAGTTTACATGTAAAATCCAGTGTAAATTTGCTTTCAGATGAATAAAACTTTATAATACTTTTTGTGTTGTTATTTTGGTGGTCAAAGATCATCAGTTGGATGTCAAATGGATATCAACACTTTAAAATCAAATTGATTTGTATTTTTGACAGCCGGCCAACTGAGATACTTTCTAATACTCTATGAAACTATTCAGTGGAGGAAATCAACAATGTGCCCGAATGCCAATTTAAATTAATAGTAATCACCCATTATGCCAAGAAGTGATTTAAAAGTATATGTTAACGTGTGAAATAACTTGCAAATAAGTCTGCATGAATTGTTTTTGTACATTGTTAATTCAATTCAATTCAATTTCCATAGCGCTTTTACAATGTAGATTGTCAAAGCAGCTTAACATAGAAGTTCTAGTTAATTGGAACTGCGTCAGTCCAGTTTTCAGAGTTTAAGTTCAGTTTAGTTCAGTTCAGTGTGGTTTAACTTTCACTGCTTTGCTCTGCTCAAAATCTTAAAAACATCAACAATTATACTCTTACATAACGTCATTAGCTGCGTCATACATTTAGGTCTTTTAACCTGATTGGTTAAAACACAGATAGACTTGGAGAATTTCCACATGGGAGCGTGCATACAATTCTGAACGATATCTCAATCTCTCAAGCATATACGAACGTCAGAAGTTTGACTAATTGATTGGATCATTGCATTGCTGTTGTTTGCTGTTACTGTGATCTCATATGATTGACATGTCCCACTTTAGAAAGCCATCATGTGGTGCCTGAGAGAGCTCAAAGGAGCTGCATGTTAAAGAATACACATAAATGAAAATTTACAATGTAGATTGTGTCAAAGCAGCTTAATGTGGAAATTCTCTTAAATTGAAACTGTCAATCCAGTTTTCAGAGTTTAAGTTCAGTTTAGTTCAGTTCAGTGTGGTTTAATTTTCACTGCTGAAAGTCTAAACACTGAAGAGCAAATCCATCAATGTGCAACTCCCAAATCAAACAAGCCAGTGGCAAGAAATAAACTTCACCAACTGACGAAAGTGAAGGAAAAAACCTTGAGAGAAACCAGGCTCAGTTGGGCATGACTATTTCTCCTCTGGCCAAGCTTTTAGTGCAGAGCTGCAGTGTAGGCACTGGTGGCTGTACAACACTGGACGTGTGGAGAAGCTGCAGGTGTGAGTTGGTTACTGGCAGGTGATCGAGCAAGCTTATGGAATCAATGCGGAGACTCATCTGTCACTGGAGTCATTCAGGAATCAGTCTCATGCTCTCCACTCCTCCATGACCGCCACAGCATCTGCTCGGATACGACCTGGTCCAGAATTATGGATACCTCTAGAAGTGCTCTCTTCACAGGTTTTGGATCACATCAATGGCGCTATCTCTAGAGGCCTCGGAATGAGTATCCCCAGGTGTGCATAGAGAATAAAGAAAATAATTAGAGTAGCTGCTGTTCATAGTGTATTTAAACAAGAGATATTAAAACATCAACAATTTGACAACACACGTTTTCTTAACACATGAAAATACACAAATGCTTTGCAAATAGGCCAGACCTTGCAGAAATGTGTTAAAGACCGCAAAAAGAGATGCTTCCTGTTTAGAGTCAGCTGTTCATTTAGCATTAATTGTGCAATTTATCAGGTTTTTAAGCCTAAAAATATAAAAACTCACCTCTCACATCTTTGACAAACCACTAACTCTGAACAGGAAGCAGCCGGGTTTGTCACTTTTTGGATTCCCCTGACACATTTCTGTTGTGGTCTGGGCTATCTGCAGTGTTGAGCACTTGACTGTTTGCATAAGTACATGCTAGTATACCGTTACCCTTCACAAACAAACATGAAATTTATATACATATATCCCAATGTGCCATCACAGTGCCGCAGTATCACGATTGCCTCACAGCAAGAAGGTCGCCGGTTCGAGCCTCGGCAAGTTTGCATTTCTGTGTGGAGTTTGCATGTTCTCCCCGTGTTCGAGTGGATTTCCTCTGGGTGCTCCGGTTGCCCCAACAAGCCCAAAGACATGGTGAATTGGGTGAGCTAAATTGTCCGTAGTGTATGTGTGAATGAGTGTGTATGGATGTTTTCCAGGGATGGGTTGCAGCTGGAAGGGCATCCGTTGCGTAAAACACATGCTTTGGTGGTTCATTCCGCTGTGGTGACCCCAAATAAATCAAAGGACTAAGCCGAAAATGAATGAATGAATATGCCAATGTAACATAGCATCTCACATGAAAATTCAGTTTGAAATACAGTGATCTGATTGGCTGTTGTGCTTGTTGGTGTCAAATTTAGCTTGTTTAATTTAAAAAGCTTTTGGTCACGTTGGCCTGCCATATCACGTCTGTACAATTATTCACCATAAATCCTATTCTTTACAATACATCAACAAAAAAACCTCACCATTTTAATTTCACTGTGACCTTAAAGCAAACACAATAGGTTTGTAAATGGTGAGCTGCCTTGTTTGATCATTTGTGGTTGCCAGAAAAGAACAGTGTGCCACTTTGTTTTGTCTAGTGGCCCTACTGTTTTGTGTTAAAGTGACCCCAGTGCACTCTGTCTACCGCTTAAGACTCTTTTGACACTCTCTCACGTTTGTATCCCCAGAGCCCTGCTCATACACACACACAAGCGTGAACAAGCACACAGAGAAATGCGTCAGGAACACAGGGAACATTTTTCATGTGCTATAAGCGACTCCAAAAGGCCATTCCATCTTCATTTTACAACTTCATGGTCTCTCTGGTATGTTCCCCATGCCTTTTTCCCTGAATCTAAGCACAGCTCTCTCTCCCTTTCACAGTCTTAAGGCGGCGGAGGTGAGAGGTCAGAATGGCAAAGCTGCAGATTAAGTTTCAGATGACTGAGCACCTTTGTTGGGGCGGCCCACTGGAAAGGAAGTGTCCAAGAGGAGGATGGTGTGCTGAGATTGGCCACCGTTGCAGCGAGCCTCTCGGAGCATGTTTGCCCGTCTGAGGGGGGTGTTTTGAACTCTGCATGCTACACAATCTGGTTGATCTGCAGTGTCTAAGACCCTTTCATGAACTACAATATGTCTGGCCTGACACATGTTGCTGAATGCAAGGGGAGAGCCAGTGGAGGCTTGAGAGTGAAGGCATGTTCAGTTAATCTGCTCGCAACAGTGTTTAGGTAGTTTAATAATGTAGAATACAGAGTACAACCTTGATGTGCTATAATTTTACAAGTCTGGCGATTTAGGAGTTCTAAAATTAAGTTAAATTATGTTTATTATTTGTAATTTATTTAAAACTATTTTAAATATTTTGTTTTATTATCACCATTTTTTATAAATTATTTGATTAAACGCAGGAATATGTTTAGATTCATATTTATTATAAAACAAGTAAATAAGTTGTTTTAGTCATTAACAGCAAAATTAACTGTAAACTTATAATTTTTTTCTATATTATTAAGTAGTTAAAAATTAAAGTGGTAAGTTTGTATATGTATTCTAACATTAAATATTCAGTCTCATACAATTCATAAGTATTATTATTATGTACATTTACATTATTTGATTAAATGCAGAAATGTTCAGATGAATATTTATTATAAAACAAGTAAATGTGTTTTTGTATCTATTAACAGCCAAATTAAATATTTTTCTCTATATTATTTAATATTTAAAAATGAAGGGGGTAAGTTATACATATTCTAATAATAAATACACAGTCGGTCAGTATTATTTTTTATGTATTTATGAAAAAAATATAGAATCTTTCTTCTTTTTTCTTCTTCACAATATAGATGTAAGAAAAAGTGCAATGAAATCAGCACATTAATATATATATATTTTTAAATTAAAACAATCAAGATTTGTCATAATAATAACAAAAAATAACAAGTATTTAGACTTTAATTATAACAAATGCATCCGTGATGAACATAAGAGACTTTTTCACAAACTTTTTAAAATCCTTCCAACCAGAAATAACGGTGCACAAAAATGCACATTTATAACTTTTTAACATTCATGAACATATGGATCAAGAACAAGCAGGCCTGGCTTGGCTAATAGGGAAGACCGGTAGGCCAGTCCGTGTTTTGGCTGCAAGGGCCGGTGTCCCTAGCTGCCTGCGCTCTCAGCAGTTGCACTTTTTGTCATTCATTTATTCATTTATTCATTCATTCATTCATTCATTCATTCATTCATTCATTCATTCATTCATTTAACCATAGCCTTGTTTTTTATTCATTATTTTAGTGCAGCTTCACTGTTTTTATTTATTTTCTCACAGTTTATGATGCACTGCAGCCTGCAGGTTAATGATGACGTAATTATCATTCGACTCCCCCAACCGCGGCACCTTGCACATCAGGAAAATCATTTGTTAAGAGAAACGCGAGAGATAAAACATCGATATTAAAAAGCGCAAAAGTGGTTTCAAAAACGCTAGATTAAAAAAAAAAGAAGCTGAATACGTTTTTCGTTAAAACCAGCGACAGTGAGAGCACAACACATGAAGACGATGAAACGGCTGGTAAGTTAACATTAAGCTAGTTAGGAGCAGTGCAAAACAACGATGTATGCAAACCACTTGTCCAGTTTGCTGCTAACAGTGAAGAGGCAGGTTCCGTAACGTTACCAAGCACCAGTCATGAGCCCAACACTAGAATGGGCAGGTAGGATTGTCAATTGAGCGAATAAGAATTCCAATGATCAATATTAATGGATATTACAGCCGCTCAATGAAAAAATGCCCTGAGAAAATTAATGATATCAGACTAAAAAACTACATTAACAAATCAGACTCAACTAAAAAGGGAAAAAATATGAAGCCATTAGAAAGTTATTTTGTGGTTAAAAATGTCTGGCAGATAACAGTACAATTCTTCTTTTATTCTTTGTTTGTGTTTAAGGACTGGATATCTGTAAACAATTTTGCACAGAATATGCATTCAGTTATTGCAGTAAAGGACATTGTGATGTTTTAAAGAACAGTGTTGGAGCTTTAGCTACCCTTTAATGTTCTCATATTTATGAAAAATATTTGAAGTTATACAGCAGCTGTTTCCTTGAAAAAGACATGATAGTGGCATTAGAAAATTCAATACATTCAATTTGAATCTTTATTTTATACACATAGCTTAATTTATATTTTTGTATTTATTTGATTTTTTTTATTTCAAGTTTTGGATGTTTATGAGCACTAATTCTTACAGAATACAGTAATGTGCTTTTAGAGTTTGACACCTGACTCTGTAGACTCGAGTTTATGAAGTGAGTGGATGAGGTTTGCTCTCTGTCCTCCTGCATGAGAGATTTTCTGTTTACACACCCCACACCGTGACTATTGGGCCATCAGGGCCGAATTAATTTGAGCGATCGATACCTTCTTCATCAACATTTTCATTTCCTGCCTCTGTTGGAAAGGTGGAGGCCCATTAGTTGTGGTCTCTTCAGCAGTGATGACCGGTGTGTGTGTGTGTGTTTGAACAGTGATGACATGGCCAAGGTCAGCCTGCCAGTGGCCAACTAGAGATCTCGTTCTGACAGGTGAGAGATATTTATTTCAGTGAAGACCCTCTTCTATAGCCTTCGACAAACAATTCAGTGTACACAAACAAACATGCCAAAGTTGGACACTTTTTTTTTTTAACTCTTCTTAAAGGTATAGTCCACCCAAAAATTAAAATGTAAAACAACATGAGCTGTTGGTCGGTTGCCTGGGAGCGTTGGGCCTTTGGTGAGGACCAGTTAAATAGTATCTGGTGGCAGACTTTCACATGCAAGCTGATCTCAGACATGTAGTCTCAGACACATGCACTCAATATAGTCAGTGACATCACTGTGAAGGGCAGGGTCAGGTGTATGCATTAAATGCAGTCTGAGCTTGCATGTGCACCTGATCTGCAGCCAGACTCTTCTCGGCTAGTTTTTTGTTGTGTTCTACATGTTGATTCTCATCAGGCTAACGTTGGAGGGAGTTTGCCCAATTTAGCTTGTAGAATCATACAGAAAGATACATCCTTTAACAAAAGTGCAGAATGTAATTGGCTGTAGTCCGTTTGGGGTGTTGACTAAGGCACCTACAGTAGCAAGTAGTCAGCAAGTACTCAATTGAGTATTAGTGGAATATAGAATGTAAGTGGTGATAGAACACGTTGGCATGTACATATTTTTAAGTTGAAAAGAATCCTCAGCACATTCACTATGGTCTGAAATTATGTGTCCTGTTGTGTAACAAGGTATATTAGACAACAATTGTGAGAAGTAAGTTATTCTGACTGGGAACCTATCACTGGAAAACATCCACACACATACATTAGGGCTATTTTAGATTACCCAATTCACTTCTTTGGACTTGTGGGGGAAACCCAGAGGAAACCCACGCGAACATGGGGAGAACATGCAAACTCCACACAGAAATGCCAACTGACTCAGCCGAGGCTCGAACCAGCGACCTTCTTGCTGTGAGGCGGTTGTGCTACCCACTATGCCACCATGAGGCCCTCCTTTTAAATTATGAACAGTTTTTCACCATTACATGGTAAAAACTCAACCAATAAACTTTTTTTTCTTTTTTTTTCACTTTTGGATCAATTTTTCTTTTAGTGTGTACTCGTAAGTACTTTTAGTTTCGTACTTATGTAAGTATATTTTGGGTGTGCGTCTGTGTGAGTGAATGCTGCACTTGCTGACCTTAGAGATCAGTATTTGAAGTAGCTGATCATATCAGCGGTCTGGTCTTCTAGGAATGCTAGATGGCCACAGGTGGCCATTAGTTATCCCGCTAAATGATTCAGGTCACATCGGTCAACATTCCGGAACTCTGCTAGACAAGACCACTCTGGAAAAGGGGGAAGATCCTCCTATAAATCTCTCTAGCCCAAATGCAGCTTCAGCATTGAAATAATGGATGCTTATGACAAGCGTTGAGTATATTCTGTGAGGTTTGCTAATGTGTGCCATTTTACTCAGCCAGCAAGTGGCATCAGTGCGGTGGTCCTCTGTTTCCCAGCAGTGCTCACAGAGTCCCGGTTACCCCGCTCTGTGCTTTTGGAGGTTTGTTAAACTGAAGAAAGCCTTTTGGGTCATCTACTTCTGTAATTTTTAACCTTTTTTTTGCATGGGTTACATGTTCTAATTATTTTCAGAATGTGTGTGGAGAATCTCTTTTCTTCTCTCTCTTTCTCTCGCATTATAAAGCTGACTCTGTTATTGAGACCAGGCCCAGATTCTGGGCCCTTGAGATGAGCTGTACTACTTTTAAAGTGCCTACACAGACCCAGCTCTTCTGACACTGACTAGCCTTCTCCAACCCATAACTGACTGTATTTCTGATAGCTCAGGTTTATGTAAATGATAAATGTTTCTGATTGCACAAATGACCCTTTGCTAATCTCTTTTCCTTTTCCTTCAGGAAACATCTTTCAAAGGATTTCTGTGAACTGTGTAATTTACTATAAAATTAGCTCATAAAGTGATAAAACAACAGTGACATTATTACAGTAATATCATTCAAATCTACTGGATAAAAACAGTGCTCGAGTTCTTAGCGGAAACATTTTACAACCTATTTAAAATGACTCGGCAACTTTTTGGATGTTCATAAATTTATATTTGAAACTATTCAAACACACAAATCACCCACAGATCTACATTAAAAAAAAGAGCAAAATCGTGTAGACAAAGTTGCAAGTGGCAACAGTAACATTTTAAGGTTTAGTGAAAATAAACCTCCTTTTGAAAAATATGTGCTCTAGAGCGTGCAGTGATTTAAAACCTATTTTATTTTGTAATGAATAGGTTATGGTATAAGACCCCAGTGACAGACGAGTCCTCGCATTGTTCCCGAAGGGCCAGCCTGTTCACCAGCCGGTGACCCACCTGTGGTCTCTCCGTGATGGACGTCCAGCGTTCTCCAGCCCCGGCGCCTAGACTGCAGCTCTGCACAAGACGTCTGGCCATAGGAGAAATGGTCGTGCCCAACTGAGCCTGGTTTCTCTCGAGGTTTTTTTAATTCTTCACTTTCGCCGATTGGCGAAAGTTTTTTCCTCGCCGCTGTCGCCTCTGGCTTGCATGGTTTTTGACCTGTATGGCTGCGCAGCGATGGATTAATCTTCAGTGTTTGGACTCTCAGCAGTGATTATTAAACCACGCTGAATTGAACTAAACTTCAACACTGAAAACTGGACTGACACTGTTTCAATTTTTTATAATGCATGTGAAGCTGCTTTGACACAATCTACATTGTAAAAGCGCTAGACAAATAAAGATGAATTGAAATTGAATTGAATTGTAATGAATAGGTTATGGTGAATGTACATAAAAAATGTGCATTCCAAACTCTCTTTAGCTTTCCCCAGTTTGCAGTAATTATTGCAACACTTTGAGTTTGCAAATTTGCTTCAAATATTTTTGGTTTTGAGCGGTTCAAATTCTTTTATAATTTGGTTGCTTAGAATTGAAGCTTATCATTAAGTTGGTTGTTTTTAATTGCTAAAATGCTAAATGGCAATAATGTGGGGAAAAACCTGTTGTTAAAACTGAGAAACCATAAACTGTGGATAATCTGCAACCAAAAAATAAAATTGACGGCGTCTGCACACTTGTTTGTACGGTGGCCAAGAGAGCTTATTGCAATTTAAGAAAACACGTGCAGTTACAAAAAACATCAGTGAATTAAGAAACGTTGTTCATCCGTTTGACAGCAAGCGTGCTGCAAATCCTCACAACGCATATACACATTAAAAAACACATAAAGCAAAAACAAATTGATAAAACATGCTGCATTTTCTCACGGTGCAAAAACATTACGAAAATATACTGCATTTTCTCACAACACAAAAAGAACAAAACACAACAGAAATGTTTCAAGAGGACCCAAAAACGTGACAGATGCTGCTGTGCCGTGACTATTGCTCAGTGAAGTTGTAAGTGATTTTTAAAAGGTGAGTTTTTGTTTGTTTAATTTAACATCCCAATTCCCTTGTCTTTTGTATTTTATTGGGTTATGTACTGTGTTATTTGAAATTGTGAGAAAATGCAGCACGTTCTTGTAAATTGTTTTCGTTGTTATAAAATGCAGTGTGTTTAATTAATTTGTTTGCGTTTTTTAAAAATGTGTTTGCATTATGGGGATTTGCATGTGTTTTCTTTAAATTGCAGAGCGTTAAGCTCTCTCAGCCATCGTGTGTTTGTACACTTGTTTGCTTTATTTAGGTTCAGTAAAATTTACTTTTTTTCTGCTCTAGATTTTTTTATTTGTATGTGCTTAGTAAACTGTACATCAGGAGTTTCAACTGACTAAACTTTAAAACCTTTTCAAAAAGTGTGTCCAAAGTATCCAAGGCACAATTTTTCTCTTTTGGAAAAGTGGGCAGTAAACTGCAGCTCGTATACATTTAAAGACACAGACACACACACACACACACACACACACACACACACACACACACACACA
>CAIGQQ010037872.1:8386691-8411985 GCA_903798035.1 Danio albolineatus | reverse complement strand
AATAGAATAGAATAGAATAGAATAGAATAGAATAGAATAGAATAGAAAAACCTCCACCTTCTCGTTCAATCTTATGACATTCCAGTCATTACTTTACCTTTATGGCTAGTCTGTCCTCAGGTTCACAGGTGTGATAATCACATGACCTGCAGACCCTCCCTCTCTGAATGCACCTTTCTCTTTCTCTCTTCTGGATTGGCTGATGCTGGAGTAGGATCTCAGGCTGATTGACGGGCACTGCGGCATGAAGGAGAGGGTCAGGGGTGACCCTGGGGCAGCAGCGGGGGCCCGGGTGACTGACGCTGGCTCTCCCTGTCCTCCGGGCTCAGGGATTGAATGTCAGCTTCTCTAATAACGGGTTATAGTGAAAAGGTCAGCTCCAGTCGTCTGACCATGAGAACGGAGAGAAAAAGAGAGATGAACGCAATGCCAGCGGCGGAAATTGATTGTCTGGCAGGGCGAAAGGAAATGAAGAGAAAAAGAAAAATGGAAGGCCGGTAAGCATAAAAAAAAAAAAAAAAGAAAGAGAGAGAAGGAGCGAGAGTGGAGGACAGAAGGGTGTCATGGCCAGTCTCAGATATGCATGCCTGCTTTTTAAATTACCATCAGCGCTTTATTACTCTCTCCTCTCTCTGACATCCACAGCACCTGAGAGAGGACTTCCTATACGCAGAGCATCGCCACTAAATCTCTGCTAAATAAAAGCAGGAACGTCCGGCGAATACCAAATTGGCCCGCGCGGAGCTGCAGTGGAGGCCGCCAAACGCTGGATGGGTAACAGCTTTTGGCATGTGTACTGATATTATGCACTGATATTATTTGGGGAAAATTGCTTTAGCTAAAATATGTCAGGAGGAACTTCAGGGCATTTTCTATCGATTTTCTTCTTTGATATAGTGTACGGTTAGCTCACATAGCAAAAAATGAAGCAGAGATTTTGTGGTAATGAAAATGTGTGAATATAATATAATATAATATAATATAATATAATATAATATAATATAATATAATATAATATAATATAATATAATATAATATAATATAATATAATATAATATAATATAATATAGGCGACGGGCAGCACGGTGGTGCAATGGGTATCGCTGTTGCCTCACAGCAAGAAGGTCAGTGGTTCGAGTCCTGGGTGGGTCAGTCGGCATTTCTGTGTAGAGTTTACATGTTCTCCCCGTGTTCGCATGGGTTTCCTCTGGGCACTTTGGTTTCCCCCACAGTCCAAAGACATGCGGTATAGGTGAATTGAACAAACTAATATTGGCCATAGTGTACTGTATGTGTGTGAATGAGAGTGTATTTCCCAGTGCTGGGTTGAAGCTAAAAGGGCATCCGCTGCTTAAAACATACTCTGGATAAGTTGGCGGTTTATTCTGCTGTGGCAACTCCAGATTAATAAAAGGGGTAAGCTCAAAATAAAATGAATTAATGAAATTGGCCAGAGTGTATGTGTGTGAATAAGTGTGTATGGATGTTTCCTAGTACTGGGTTGGAGCTGGAAGGGTATCTGCTGTGTTTACTTCTTAAAATTTGTGCCTGTCTTGAGGCTTAGTTGAAGCACATTCAGATGTATCTTCATTCAGTCAACAACTGATGGATACAAGCATTTTTCTATAATTTGTTCACTTGTATTTGTCACTACTTCTGTAACACCATGAATTCACCATGTTTAAATCGACTCTGCAAAATTTATATAAAAAAATAATATGACATCTGATTGTAAGATATCGCAAAAATGAAAAGTATCAAGTGACTCGTCAGCTTAATTGATATCCATTAGTGCTCATCCGAACCCTATGGGACTGTGTTTTGACAGTGGGTCTCCTTGGGCAGTTTTGGTCCACAGCATTTCTCCATTGGATCTCCACTCGGCTATAGCAGACTAAACACAGGCCACTCTTTCAGAAACGGCTCTGCTCTCCAGTTACAACCACCAGCAATGACCCGCGGGGAGGGTCAAGTGCTCTTCTCAAGGTCATGGCAAGAGGGCAGAGGTGTGACGGGGCTGGAGCAGAAGATCAACCTCCAGGGACCTGCTCCATATTGAGCCAAGATGGTCTGCAAACTGAGCACAGCCTATAATGAGTGAGTCTTGCATCTGTTGTTGGAAATATACATGTCTATATGATGACTTTATCAGCCTTTGTAAAAAGTGTAGGCAAACAGTCTAACTAAAAGAGTAGACTACAACAAAAGTCAATCCAAGGCACTCGAAAAATGTGGGAAAATTTGATTTAAAAAACTTAAAACACCAAAGCGTTTGGGCAAGGAGCGGCCTTCATCAGGGTAACAGTGATAGACTCTAGACGCACCTGATCACTGTTACCCTGATGAAGGCAGCTCCCTGCCGAAACGCGTTGGTGTTTTAAGAATAAGCCATGTGAATAAAGGCTTTTTAAAAACTTTTCCCACATTTTTCGAGTGCCTTGGATTGACTTTTGTTGTTTGCTTTGATGAATCCCTTACCTAAAGAACACCGATCAAATATTTGAAGTACCCCAGAGTGCTTTTTTGTTTGTTTGGATAAAAGAGTAGAATATTGTAGGTACTGTAAAAGACAGTAAATGAAAGTGTGGGAAATTTGGGAAATTTATTACCAAATTATCTTTAGGAGGAGTTTTACACTTGTTAACTTTGAGGTCATGCTTCACTGTTTTCAGGATGAAATCCTCTGTCAGATATTGGCATCGATGGTTCCATGAAGATTCTTTAACATCAGACCTCAGAATCTTTTTATTTCACAAATGGTTATTTCTAGAGGATAAAGTTTCTTTAGATTATTAATATCATGACATCAATGGGAAACCCTTTTGGGTTCTTCTTGGCACCTTTATTTTTAAAAGTGTGTTTAGTAATAACCCTATTATATTACTGTAATCTTGTATGATATAGGCTAGATAGTAATTAATCTTTTATGAATTATTAAAATATTTGTATTGGAAGTATTGTAGGTCTAGGAATTGAAGTGTGAGTTTTTAAAATCTTGACTTGTGTAATGTGTAATTTGACCAAACAGTGCCTATAAATGGTTGTTGAAATAGTATTCTCAGCTGAAACAAGTAGAGGCTGAACACGGAAACAGTTTTCTAAAAGTTTTCCATAAGCAGGACAGAAAACCAAGAGTCTGAAAACGAAGAGTTTTTTTTTTTTTTTGGTCTTCTGAATTGATCAAAATTACATCACAAATTTTAATGTTGTGAAATGTTATTTCAATTTAAAATAAGTGGACACTAACTACTAACAATTAATGTATTAATTGAAATTTCTAAAGGTTATGGTTGAGGTTAAATAATAGACAAAATATTGTATTTGCATTTTCAGCTTTATTTTCCCTTTACACTTTACTTAAGCACTAGATTAAATGTAAATACATATTAAATAAATATATACAATCTAAAATTATTTAGAAAAATATATACATAATATAAAAAATATATAATACGCAGACAAATACAATAAAATGACTACATATGAACTGACTTCCTAGCACAAAGTATGAATTCGCATTATTAACAAATGGTTTAGTTACTTGTTTCCTTGAAATATATATGTTTCTCATAGTTTGACTGCGTAAATCTTTAATAACTGTACTTACAAAAGAATGTAGAAAATGGCCACTTCCCATTAACATTCACATCCCTACGTTTGCTATTTTTTCCCAAAATCTCCAAAAAGAAAGACATTAAATCACTAAAAGAGATGGGAGAAGATAGAATAACTGAAGAAGAGTCTCTACCTCTCAACACACACACATACGCACACGTTAATAACAGGATATTAAAGAGGTGATATAATTAAGCTAACAAGTGAGCGAGTCTGGCTAAGCTGTCTCCTAAGGTCCGATATCGATACATTAGCTTAGACAAGCGCAATGCATTTTACATGGGGCCCTGGGAAAATGATTGATCAAGGCATAATAGCGGGACCCACTCCTCTCCTCTTCCGCCATTAGCCAGGTCAAGCTGGCAGGCCAGTTCGTCTGGGCACAGGTCAGAGCCATGCTATAATAGCTCTGCTGCCATTACCAGTGAAAAACTACCATTAATTAGCATTACACAGCTTCACTCTCTCTCTCACACACACACATGCACACATACTCTCTCTCTCATTGACTACAGAACGACCAGAGCTCCGGCCTTCTCTCTCAGTGCCAAACGCAGGCACACAGCCATGCTCTCATTTGGACAGATAGAAAGAGATGTAGGGAATTAAGGAGAGAGAGAACGAGAGACCCGGGGTCTGACTGGCTGCCCGCTCGCTACTCCCGTTGGTTTCACTGGCTAATTGAATTGGCTTGTCAACAAAGCCGTTGTCATTCAGTAAGTGAATTTGTTGTATTATTGCGCATCACAGCTGCTGCAAATTGTCTGCTATTTCCTGGAGGCAAAGGCAGCCCCCCGTGTCCTGTCGCAAAAAGCATGAGTTGGTTAAAAAAAGAAAAAAAAAAAAGAAAAACAAATGAAAGTAAAAACGCTAGATGACATAAACAAACAGAAACAACAGGGGCGCCGCAGACAGAGGGTGTTTGAGGGAGACGGGCAGGTGTAATTGCAGCGCTGTTGTTTCAGCTGGGATTCGGAGCTCACACTGGCACAATGGCTGTGCCCCCTGGCAGCGCTTGTAGGCCTGTCCGTGCCCCTGCTCATTCAAAGAGCTTTATCTTTCTCAATCTGTCCGTCTCGAACATACACGCATACAAATCAGCCGCTCTTTGAGGTGTCCACTGGGTGCTTTTTTTTTTTTTTTTGCTGAAAGGTGGACATTTGTTGTTTATACTGCGCTGGTGGCTATTACAATTTTTTATGCTTATCAGAACCAACTTTGTTATTGTAATCTTGTTATCCGTGATTGTTCATGACTTTGAACATATTTTGTTTTACTCTTACTACAAAGTACTAATTATCAGTATTATATTTAAAAACTAATATAAAAATACACTTATATTAAAGGGATAGTGGAAATTCTGTCGTTATTTGCTTACCCTTTTCTTGTTTGAGTATCTTTCTTCTGTTGAACACAAAATATATTTTGAAGAAAGCTGGAAGCCTGCAACCATTGACTTTCATTTGTTTTTCCTACCGTCTTCTTTTGTGTTGAACAGAAGAAAGAAACCTATAAAGGTTTATAACCACTGGATGGTGTGTATATTGTGAGTAAATGTTTGTTTTAGTATTTATTTTCTTGTTGTAGCCCAATACTCCATAAGTGGATTATGTATGATACATATGTTGCGCATCCCAACAATTAAACAATAACACTAACAAATCGCAAATAGGGCGCCATGGTGGCACAGTGGGTAGCACGTTCGCCTCACAGCAAGAAAATCGCTGGTTCGAGCCTCGGCTGGGTCTGTTGGCATTTCTGTGTGTTCCTCCGGGTGCTCCGGTTTCCCCCACAAGTTCAAAGACATGTGGTATAGGTGAATTTGGTAGACTAAAATTGTCCCAAGTGTATGAGTGTGAATGAGTGTGTATGGATGTAAAACATATGCTGGATAAGTTGGCAATTTATTCCGCTGTGGTGACCCTAGATTAATAGAGGGACTAAGCCGAAAAGAAAATGAATTAATAAATGAAATCGCAAATACATTTTTCTGAAAAATTACGTTTACCAATTTCAAAAGATAAAAAAAGGAAATTTTGTTGGAATTTTCATTTTTGTTTTTGTGAGCATTAGCTACAAATACAACTAATACATTCATTCATTTTCTTTCGGCTTAGTCCCTTTATTAATCCGGGGTCGCCACAGCGGAATGAACCACCAACTTATCCAGCATTTGTTTTACACAGCGGATGCCCTTCCAGCCACAACCCATCTCTGGGAAACACATCCATACATTCTCATTCACACACATACACATACACTACGGACAATTTAGCTTACTCAATTCACCTGTACCGCCTGTCTTTGGACTGTGGGGGAAACCGGAGCACCCGGAGGAAACCCACGCAACCACGGGGAGAACATGCAAACTCCACACAGAAATGCCAACTGGCCCAGCCGGGGATCGAACCAGCGACCTTCTTGCTGTAAGGCGAACGTGCTACTCACTACGCCACCGTGGCGCCCAAATACAACTAATACATAAAGATACAGTATCTCATTTTAAAATAATTTATATAATAAAACATAAATGTAAATTAAAATAATTCATAAAATTTCACTAGCACTAAAGTGCTAGATTTAAGCGCTTAATCTAAGCATTATATTATTTTAACCCATTTGGACCAGTAATGTAAAATAATTTTAAAAATCCAACATTGAAATGCATCCAATAGATTTTTATTTTTAATAAAGAAGGAAAAATGACCAAGCACTTTTAACTAGTTCCCAGGTGTGAGAAAGGATATGAGGATTTTGCAGATTGACCTGCAATCACTTGTAAACCCATCCAGGCCTGAGTGACATGGACAGTTCTGTCCTGACCTGTCCTGACCCAGCCTCTGTCATCCTGTACACCACCTGCATCATCCAGTCCCCAGCTGACCACGCACCAATGTGCCTAACCTTTAGGCCAGTTCTATAGGACTTTGTGTGAATGTGTGTATGAATAGTCCCCAAAACTTTAACATGTGGGCAACATGGTGGCTCAGTGGTTAGCACTGTCGCCTCACAGCAAGAAGGTCGCTGGTCAGTTGGCGTTTCTGTGTGGAGTTTACATGTTCTCCCTGTGTTCACATGGGTTTCCTCCGGGTGCTCCGGTTTCCTCCACAGTCCAAAGACATGCGCTATTAGTGAATTGAATAAGCTAAATTGGCCATATGTGTATGAATGTGCGAGGTTGTGGGTGCTTTCCAGTTTTAGGTTGCAGTTGGAAGGGCATCTGCTGTGTAAAACATATGCTGGATAAGTTGGCAGTTTGTTTCGCAGTGGTGACCACTAATAAATAAAGGGACTAAGCTGAAGGAAAATGAATGAATGAATAAATGAATAATTTTAAAATGTATATTATACACTCTGGGGTACTAGGTTGCTATTACCCAGTGCTGCCTCATTGTGGGCAGTTGGGTTAATTTTATGCACTTAAATTTAAAACACTTTGTTTTACCCCAATGCTTGGGTTTGTTCATATTTAACCCACCACTGGGTTAACACAAACCAGCCTTTTTCAGTGTTCTTAAGAGAAACAAGTTACATAAACTCAAAATTGTTTTGTATTAAAGTCCATGTGATATCAAAAGTTATATTATATTTGTTATATTTCACTAGGGCACATTGTTATTCTTTAGATGAACAATAAAACCATGCAAATTAATCAATTGAAAATAAATGCTTATTTTGGTATTCTTCAATCAAAATCTGACCATTTGCTTCCACGTTTGGACTGGTGGTCATTCTGCGCTGATATCAGTTGGACCGCTTCAGCCACAGTAATCTCAAAATTCAATAATGCCGTTACTAACAATAATTACTGTTAGTTAGTTTGCTACTGTACGAGAGAATGAAGTGCAAAAAGTAAGCTCTGCACCCTACTCAAAATTCCATTTAGTTGGAAGTACATCGATGTACTGAAATCAAAGTCTCAGAAACCTCCATTTCACATGGACTTTAAGGTGAACCAAAACTGACCGAGAAGCAGATTTTTAGTTCCCAACATGAAGTAAGTTTCTCAATTGTTTAGAGGAAACAAGTTTGCACAAATGTTTTGAGTAGTTTAATTTTAGCATGTTTTACAGTGTGTATAACGTCTGACGGCACAGGCTGAGGATTTATTGGATGTTTGCTCCTGCCACCTGAAGTAACTAGTATATATGCGTGACTGTGCAGTCCACTCTGCCACCGGTGACTTTTGGATGATCAGCTTCAGCAGAAGGCTTTTAAAAGGCCCGCAAGGCCATGGCCTGATTACCGGACACTCACACATTAAGCTGCTGAGGACGACCACATGACACTGCGCTCTCTTTCACCCTCCCTTCTCCATCTCTCTTTCCTCCACCCACATTTTTAACCAGAGTACCCTTGCTCTGGCCTGACAAGGTTACGCCACTATGCAGTGAGTATCTATTGATTTCCATCATCAAAGATCCCTGCAGCCAGAGACGGCTTTGCTGCCTCAGATAACACTGTCTTTCTTCTTTAACTCTCTCTCTCTCTCTCTCTCTCTCTCACTTACACACACATACACACACACACAGAGAGAGAGCGAGAGAGAGAGAGAGAGAAAGAGCCACAGTTGCCTCAGATTTCTGTCTCTAACTTCTCTCAGTTTACATGATGTGTCTTGTCCAGTGTTGAGTGTTATTAGCTTGTCCTTAGGGACTGGTCACCCTGGGGTCACATTAACAGTCATTTCTTTTAAGTGCAGGTTTGTTAATCACTGTATATGAATTATGAATTGAGAGGCCAGTCTGTTAGCTTAAATATTAAAAGAGAGGGGAAAAAAGCTGTTGGCTTAAACATTTTTATGACATGTGTTTTTCATTGCTTCTACAGTTTTCTGTCAATATATATATAAAGTGCTGTAATAAAATATGTTTCCTGTAGTATACACTACTTATACAATGACTGCAAGTATGCTACTGATGTTATTTTCTTTATTATTCAAAACATTTCAAGAACAGATAATAATATGACTGGGCGCCACGGTGGCGTAGTGGGTAGCACGTTCGCCTCACAGCAAGAAGGTCGCTGGTTCGATCCCCGGCTGGGCCAGTTGGCATTTCTGTGTGGAGTTTGCATGTTCTCCCCGTGGTTGCGTGGGTTTCCTCCGGGTGCTCCGGTTTCCCCCACAGTCCAAAGATATGCGGGACAGGTGAATTGGGTAAGCTAAATTGTCCATAGTGTATGTGTGTGAATGAGAATGTATGGATGTGTTTCCCAGAGATGGGTTGTGGCTGGAAGGGCATCCGCTGCATAAAACAAATGCTGGATAAGTTTGCGGTTCATTCCGCTGTGGCGACCCCGGATTAATAAAGGGACTAAGCCGAAAAGAAAATGAATGAATGAATAATAATATGACTAATAATGCTCCATTATGAATAGCATGCCAGTAGTTGGTGATGTCACTTTGTAAACCACCTTTGTTGTTTTGAAATCCATGACATTTGCATTTTCACAAATTTGGATTTTAGTAGTTTATATCGTAACTTATGGCCAGGATACACCAAGCCAAATGTCAGTCATTGAGCTTCATTGGTTTGTCAACATCATGTGTGTTTCACACTTCACCTTCGGTCACATCGGTCTGATTCAGCATGTCAAATTGGTGTCAACCGACTGTTTATTCACCAGCAAATCAGAACCTGAGTGTGACATAGCCACATTATCTTGTAGCCCAAGATCAGCTACTCACTGAAGCTAAGCAGGGCTGAGCCTGGTTAGAACCTGGACGGGAGACCACATGGGAAAACTTGGTTGTTGTTGGAAGTGATGTTAGTCTGACCAGCAGGGGGTGCTTAATCTGCGATCTGTGTCCCAATGCCCCAGTACAGTGAAGGGTAGGCTATACTATCAGTGAGCGCCGTCTTTTGAATGGGATGTTAAATCAAGGTCCTGACTCTCTGTGGTCATTAAAAATTCCAATAGATCTTCTTGTAAAGAGCAGGGGTGTAACCCTAGTTGTCCTGGCCAAATTCCCTCCATCAGCCCTTACTGATCATGACCGATCATCCCCATCCACAGTCTATTTCAACTCCCTCTGTGTGGTGAGGACACTGGCGCTGTTGTCCTGCTTCTGCCAACACAGGTGGTGGTGTGGAGAGACCCCCGGTGCAGGAGTGAATTCCTCCGTGTTGAGTGACAATTACTGTTATAATAGTACTGAAAGCTGCTTTCTACAAAAAAGTAAATAATTAGTATTAACATTTATAAAAGATCTAATCAATTAACACTAAAGTTGCACCCTAAAAACACATTACATTAAAATTAAGTTATTTGATGATTAAGGTTTTAATAAATTTGAACTTTTAAGTGGAATCTGAACTGAAAGTCATTAAAATTTCCATTGCCATTCCCATAAAGAAGAAAGCATGAAAGGGAAACACTTAGAAGAATGAAGAAAAGATGCATTGGGGTGTGGAGATGCAAAGTAAAAAGGTATACCCAAAAGTGGCACCATCCTTGTTTAGAGCTCACAAAGGGGAGAGTGTGTCCAAATTTAGGTTTAGAAATTATTCATAAGATTTTAAGTCATGGCATCATTCGCTTTTAGGGGAAAATGAGATTTTATTATGCGGTTGCTTATGAGCGACTCCCACCCCAGACAGAGGAATGAATGGCTTAATGCCAAGGCCAATTGAGAGACACTGTTGAGGGCCAGGGGGTAGATTTTCATAAATTATTCATCATTATACAAAATAATCCTTAGCAGGATTGGGAAAGCGGGCTGAAGTGACGGTTGGGACTGGAAGCTGTTTTTTGGTTGGGGAATGGGGGGGTATTTGAGGATTAGACATAAATATTTCTTTCATAAGATCCAGGTCCAAACAGTCTCCTCTGAATATGGATTTCAATAGGGATGTAATGTAACGGTCATCATGGCCCTGTGTCTAGTGGACATACGAGCCGTAGATGAGGAGCGTGAAGATGACCCGATTGGGATGAGCGCTTTCTCTGAGAGATGCCCCCCTCCGACCGGAGCCCCAAATTCAGACACTGTGCCTGGGAGACCAGACACTTCATCAAGACCCGGGGTGAGACCCAGACACACCCCGCCATATACAATCACATGGACACACACACATACACACGCACACACCAGGACACACCCTCACATGCAATCATGCACACACAGACAGGTCATGCATAAACTACATAGACAAACCCTGTAAACAGTTACATGTATGTTTACATATGAGGAGTGAAAGAAAGGACATGAAGAGAGGTCATCTAATTTAACAATGAGATCTATTCCAGGGTGGCATTTACAGGATTTCACAACTAATATAGGAAAATGTTTAAATGTCTTTTGGCCATTTATTGAAAATACATTCTTTTTTTAAAAAAAAAAAAAGGGGTTACAATTTAGTTTAAGGTATCCTTGTTACACGCTACTGTAACCACAATTAATTTTGCACATAATTACATTACTGCAACTAACTCACATTTGAACCCTAACCATATAGTAAGAAATTGGAATTACTATTGCTTAGTAGTTAACTGTTGAATAGACTTAAAATAGTTACTGTAAAGCATGTAATACAAATAATACGTAATACAAATTTCATATTCATTCCACATATGTGTGCCATCTACTGGTCTGGCACGCATAATAAGTATTTTTTACGCTTCATAAAATGTTGATTATCAACCTCAGGAGAACAAACTGAATTTTATATGAGCTGATTTGTTTTGTATTGATTTTCCAAAATGGCTTTGCATATTTTTACAACCCTGTTTTAAAAATATATATCCAAAACTGTCTTTGTGTGAAAACGAAACCTGACAATGCTTCTATACATATTTTAATAATTTTCCTACAATTAGCTGCACTGAATAATTGACCTGACAAATGCGGTTAGCTTCACAATTTGTGTGCAAATTGATAAATGAGATTATTGATTTGTCTTGCTGTCATTTTGCGGAAAGAGAATGCTATTTCTTTCATGTCTTACGATGTTAAATATTTATACAGGTCAGTAGCATGTAAGATTTTGTTCATTAAAATAGATTATTTATTTCTGGCATTAAATATAATCTGAATATTGGTTAACTGAATATTTCTCAAAATTTTTATTTTTATTTTTTTTAATTGTAATTACTGGAAAAAAGTTGGAAAAGTTCAAAACTTATGGAGAGATGAATGATATATCTATGCATACATACAGTTGAAGTCAGAATTATTAGCCCCCCTGAATTTATAACCCCCACTGTTTATTTTTCTACCTAATTTCTGTTTAACGGAGAGAAGATTTTTTTTCAACACATTTCTAAACATAATTCATTTCTAAAATCTGATTTCTTTTATCTATGCCATCATGACAGTAAATAATACTTTACTAGATATTTTTTAAGACACTTCTATACAGCTTAAAGTGACATTTAAAGGCTTAACAGGTTAGGGTAACTAGGCAAGTTATTGCATAACGATGGTTTATTCTGTAGACTAAAACAAATAAAACAATAAGACTTTCTCCAGAAGAAAAATATTATCAGACATACTGTAAAAATTTCCTTGCTCTGTTAAAGATTATTTGGGAAATATTTAAAAAAGAAAGAAAAAAAAGTCAAAGGGGGGCTAATAATTCTGACTTCAACTTTACTGTATATACACAATGTGATATGCTTTTAATGCTATAGTATATGTAACGGTAAGCGTCTAAATAATTAGTTGGTGTACCTAGTGCTTATTAAAATAGTAAAGAGGCTCCAGATTAGTGGAATGTGTCTACAGGTCTTCAATGTTTTAGTGTGGAATCCAAGAGGGTATGAAACCCCCTCCTCTGGATCTCAAGGACACAAACAAAAAGTTACTCTTATTAACACTGCAATCTAATTCAATTTGAGGCCATCTGCTACTGCCAGCATGCAAAGACACACAGAGAAGCATCACCCGTTCCCTGATGAATCCTCAAGTGGGAAAGTGGGATTGTCCTTCAGTTGTTACTCAGAAGCTAATGGACTGTACACATTATCAACGCTGTTTAAAAAAGAAAACACAAATACAAATGCAACAGGTTGCTTTCTCCATAAATGTATGAGGTTCAACCAAACCCCTCTGTTGACTACATTTTTTACATTTACAAAAATGTTTTCATTGATACAAAAAAAACAACAACAACAAACAAACAAACAAACCAAAAAACCCCACTGAAATTACTTAGAACTTTCACAAAAATGTACATGGAAAAGTATGCAAGACTTAATAAAACATTGGTTTTAAGAAATAGTAAAATACTATTTGTCTGCTTCAGTGTGCTTCAGTTATCTTTGGTGTACTTACACGTGCAAAAAAAAAAACCTATAGGAACAGTATTTAATCTTCAGAAAATGCTGATTATCAACCCAAGGAGCTCATTTATTTAGTATTTATTTAATTTGTATTTCAGATATATCTAGTTAAAATGTAATTTAGTATTTTGTGAGGATTTCCATTTAAATATGTATGTGTATATATATATATATATATATATATATATACACACAGTTGAAGTCAGAATTATTAGCCACCCTCTGAATTTTTATTTTTTTTAAATACTGTATTTCCCAAATGATGTTTAACAGACCAAGGCATCATTACAGTATGTCTGATAATATTTTTTCCTTCTGGAGAATGTCTTATTTGTTTTAATTCGGTTAGAATAAAAGCAGTTTTTAATTTTTTAAGATCCATTTTAAGGTCAATATATTAGCCCATTTAAGCATTTTTTTTCAATAATCTACAGGACAAACCATCCTTATAAAATAACTTGCCTGATTACCCTAACCTGCCTAGTTAACCTAATTAACCTTGTTAAGCCTTTAAATGTCACTTTAAGCTGTACAAAAGTGTCTTAAAAAACATCTAGTAAAATATTATTTACTGTCATCATGGCAAAGATAAAATAAATCAGTTATTAGAGATGAGTAATTAAAACTATTATATATATATAACTATTATATACTACCTATTATCTAAATGTGTGTGTGTATATATATATATATACACACATTTAAATGATAATCTTCACAAAATACAAACTTAAATTTTAACTACACATATCTGAAATACAGGTGCCACGGTGGCATAGTGAGTAGCACTTTCACCTCACAGCAAGAAGGTCGTTGGTTCGAGCCCTGGCTGGGTCAGTTGGCATTTCTGTGTGGAGTTTTCATGTTTTCCCTGTGGTTGCGTGGGTTTCCTCCGGGTGCTCCGGTTTCCCCCACAGTCCAAAGACGTGATATAAGTGAATTGGGTAGGCTAAACTGTCCATAGTGTATGAGTGTGAATGAGTGTGTATGGATGTTTCCCAAGGATGGGTTGCAGCTGGAAGGGTATCCGCTGCGTAAAACAGGTGCTGGATAAGTTGGTGGTTCATTCTGCTGTGGCGACCCCAGATTAATAAAGGGACTAAGCCGACAAGAAATATCTGAAATACAAATCAAATAACTACTGTATATATGTATACATATATACAGACAAAATACAAAGTAAATATTAGATTTTTTTCAATGTCAGATACATCTAATTAAAATTTAAGTTTGTATTTTTCTTTTCTTTTTTTCCGAAAAGATGGCAGGTCATTTAAAAATGACTATTTACATTAAGAGACATGTCTAATTAAAATACAAAAGTATGTATTATGTGAAAATATTTGTGCTTGAAATTTGTCTGTATATATCCCAAAAACGAATTAAATATTAGATTTTTGTAAATTCAGTCGTTTGAGACTAAGCAAAACCCTCATGCTTTTCTTTTCTTTTCTTTTCTTTTCTTTTCTTTTCTTTTCTTTTCTTTTCCCCAAAAAGATGGAAGATCATATAAAATTTACTATCCTGTTGCCAAAGCCATACTTTTTTATGGCATATGAAATCATGCCATGTGTTGTAATGGTCATCAGAAAAAGAGCCTTATCAAAACCAGGTGCTGAAAATCATCTCGTTTCAAGTGAGTGTGAACCCCGCTGCTCAGATATCCGCTTGTGTTCGTCTTCATACAAGACCTTACACATCTGGTGGCCTGAAATACCCCCTTCCCCCCTCCACCACCCAAAAACCAAAACCAAAAAAAAAAAAAAAAGCCCAACAAGAACAATGTTCACTGATGGAGAATTTAGCATTGGAGCCAGTAAGCGGCTTTTAGTCCTGAATCAGAGTGATAATTCTCCCCTGTCACCCATCGCACAGGGTTGTAATTACTGTCCCTCTTGTGTGAAAGGCCTGGACTGATCAGTCTCCCCCCGTCGGCTCACCTCGTCTCTGAAACTGTGAACAAATGGCCTGAGAGAATCCAGAGCTCCTGTGGCCTGCTAAAGGGCCCTTGATTTATGAAATTACTGCAAACATGATTGAGGTAGTGCTGATGATTATTGTAATAATAGAGCCACTTGATGAAAAAGAGTCAGCGCTAAACTAGGCATACCTAATGAGGACTCGCAGATTGGGGGATGCTTGTGCGAAAAGTGTTTTACATGAGAATGAGTGTGTCAGTTCCCTCTCTCTTTCTCTTGCTCGCTGTAAGAAATCGGGAAGTAGTTTGGCTGGGGCGAAGCGAATACAATGCGAGAACTAGCGGCGTAACTGTGCAGCCCCTTCCCCCAACATAGTTTACCGCCAAATTCAACTCCCATCATCACATTTTCAGCAGATTAGCATCAGGAAGCATTTGAACCCCGAACTCCTCAAAGAGCCATGGCACTATTTGCAGATTACATTGGTAGAAAGTTTCTTTTCATTGAGGATTAATACTAATAATAATACTCAGTTAAAATACTCGAGTTAAAAATACCCCAACATATAACCCAACTATGCATTATTATAGCACCTTCCCATCTTTTGGTTATTTTAACCCGAATGCATTGGGTTATTTTGATTAAATGTTATTTTTTTCCATTCTGGGATTACTGGTACTATTACTAGTACTACTATAAATGTTATAATTATGGCTGTGTAAATAAATAACAAACAGTTTTCAAAAATTTTGAAAATGCTTTTTTCCATTACATTTTAAGTTCCAGACACTTAAGCGTTTTTATGCTTTTTATATAGATCAACTATGAAGCGCTTGTTTGTATCATTAATAACTAAGAGTGCTGGTAAAACGGATATAAAAAACACGTCACGGAGAGGTAATTGGATTTAAAAAAAGTAGTATTATTGCATTAGAGCTTAAAAAAAAACTTTGTAAAAAAACAACGTTATTATATTGTTAATTAATACAGCATATTAATACAGCTGTTCTGTGTCAGTTAAATCAGTTGACTATTGAAATGAAACATTTTAACCAATCAGGTTGAGTTAAGTAATTCAATAAAAGTTAAAAATAACCCAACAAAGCACCAAAAATTTAGCCCAACTGGTTGTTACTAAACAATAACTCAATAAAGCTTAAAATAACCCAACAAAGCACCAAATGTTTTTAACTCAATCATTGAGTTAAATAAATAACTCAACTTTTTTGTGTAGTAATAACAACAACAACAACAACAACAACAACAACAACAACAACAACAACAACAACAATAATATCAATAATAATAATAATAATAATAATAATAATAATAATAATAATAATAATAATAATAATAATCATTCATTCATTCATTTTCTTTTCGGCTTAGTCCCTTTATTAATCCGGGGTCGCCACAGCGGAATGAACCGCCAACTTATCCGGCATTTGTTTTACGCAGCGGATGCCCTTCCAGCCACAACCCATCTCTGGGAAATAATAATAATAATAATAATAATAATAATAATAATATAACAGTGCATTTTTGTTTCAGGAAACAGTTTAAATGCTCATAAATTTAATTATTAAAAATACAATAAAAACAGTCATATTGTACAATTTTATCATTTATTTTTTATATTTTATATATTTTCATATTTTGAATATATTTATATTTCATAATTTTATTTTAGATTTTATTTTATTTTTAATGTCACTGTTAATTAATTTGTCCTTGCTCAATCAATATATAATGCATATAGATAAGAGAAAGATAATATAGGGTCATGAAGAATAAGGCATTAATATGTGTGCTTTACAAGTACTAATGAGCAGCCAATGGGCTAGTAAGAATCATATATCCCTTTTGAAAAGTGAAAAAGTCTGAGTGGCAAATAGAAAATGTCTGATGCCAGCTATAACTTTGTTCAATGAAATCCAGACTAAAATTGTCACGCTAAACAAGTAGAATTAAAAAAAGAACGATTCTCTCACGTGGGCTCATACAAGACTCCCCAAAAACCTGCTGAAGCTCATCCCCAAGGCTTGTCTGCACCCCATCCTGCATCCTCCAGCACCCCCTCCTGCCAGGACTCGCTGGACCAAGCAGAGCGGCTGCGTGTTAAGAGCTATTGAATAATAGTGACCTTTAATAAAGAAGGGGATCCCCAGACTTCTTTCCCAGACACGCACTGACCTTTCAAACCAGACGGGGGCCCGGGAAGGAGGGGCGAGGGGCAGGGTTCAGAGGGGGGGGAGTGGGGGTCCTCTAGGGTTTCAGACTGTGGACTTTGAACTGGCTAGTCCCCGCTGTCCTGTTGTGTGTTTCACTCTGCCAGGGATCTCTCTCATCCCCTCCTCTTCCCCCCTCTGGTGTTTATTGTGTTCGGGGAGTGTTCTGCATGCTGAGGCCTGAGCTGCCGGGCCTGAACCCTTGCTAATCAATTTCTCTGTGAAGACGAGTTCAGAGGCAGGACGAAGAATGCAGCCGCGCTCTCTGACATCACTGGCTTTGACACTTGTGTCATTTCAGACAACACTAAAGGATTACACCAAACAAGAGTGAAGACGCACAAGGGAGATGGTGGTGAATCCAAACCCCGCTTTGTTTCACGAGTGCCCCGGCCCGTGAAAAAATAAACAAGAGGAAAAAAAGTCCGTCGGCTGCGACACCTGACACTGAATGCTAAACTGTCACTCCGCCCCAGCCATTCATTTCGAAAATGCTGAAGTGGGTTGCCATGTCCTTTTGTTATCTTCCTCTCTCAGACAAAACAGCCCTGCGCACTGTACACTGGCCCTTAATGAATACCTATTGTCCAAACACTTCAGCTAGCTCAAACAGCCCTTTAAGATGCCCATGAAAAAGTGGGTTGGAGATAAAGCCTCGGGTCTGCGTGACATTCGCTTCTGGAAAAAGAGGTAAGCTCCTTCAGACGACGCACAGACACTGAAGGTCATGTGAAGGTTTTCGCTCCCCACATATCAGCCACTGGGAACAACGACTTGTATACGAGCTCTAGGAACCATCTTGTTTGCTCTGACCTATAAGCAATACTTTATTTACCACTAACGTTGCCATTGAGTAGAGTATATCATTTTGGGTTTCTATCTATAGCACATTGTTATTGCTGTCGAACAACATGAGGGTTCCATTCAAGAGGATGAAACCATTAAGACCAAACGGTTCCCATGGGAAAGAAAACTAATGACATCTCTTTAATATTTCGATTGTTTCTCCCATACATCAATTTAAAAGTACTGGAAAGCAACTGGAGGAGTTTCTCTCAAGAAAAAGACACCAGTAATCTAAGATGTCTCGTAAATAGAGATCCTAAATATCTGAAATTTCAACACAAATATGTGAGCCTTTAACATCCAAATTCGTTTTTTTATAGCGTTATAGTGTGTCAACAATCGTGATTAGGGTAACACTTTATTTTGATCGTCCATTTGAGTATTAATAGACTGTCTGCTTAATATCTGTTGATACTGACATTCAACGGACATTTAACTGACTAAAAAGAACTTTGCAAGTACATGTCAACTTACACTCCTCAACCCTACCCCCAACCTCACAGTCTACTTATAATCTAATGAGAATTAGTTGGCATGTAGATGCAATGTAACTTAAATTCAACAAATGGACCATCAAAAAAAAAAAATTGTAAGCGTGATTAGTTTTCTTCTTCCTAAGAATTTACAAGCAAAGTTTGAGATGCAAATTTGATATTTTATTGACATAGTACCCTATCTTAAAGTTGTAATAAAATAAGGTCACTCTTGTAGTCTTTACCGAAGTATTTAAGTATATTTGACATGGGTGATGTTCTGTATGATAAATACATGGCAGCTGGAATTTCTTTGTACTTGATTCATGTCTGTGCAGCTGTGCTCTGTAGTGTGTTCCTCATATGGTGTGAAGGTCTTTGACAGTTTATTTCATACTGTATGCATGAGATTCCTCCGACTGACCTTAGTCAACTAATAAAATGTGTATATCAGTGCATGTGTCTGTGTGTTAAAATGTATGTTCATGTATCATCAGAAATGCTAGTTTATGGTATAAATATAAAAATTAGTGTGCTTTTCAGGTTCTTTCATTTTTGATAAAATTAACAAAGTTTTTTTTACAAGGGTCAATTTTATGGGTGCAAAAAAAAAAAAACAAAAAAAACAAAACAAAAACATCAGATCTTTTTATACATTTTTTTCCAGAGTCATGCATTATAACCAATCATACATTTCTGCTGTGCTCATGAATATAGTAGCCAATCAGAAGCCTTTCGATCAGTTGAAAATTTTTCGGCAACATTCTGGGCTGACAACAAAAAGTGAAGCTTATTTATAAACTAATTTTGAGAGGATCACATACTTATGATTGCTTGCGGCTGGTGCCCCATTATCCAATTAATGATTCATCAATCAGATGATTCCAAAGCTACTATAAATACCCTAAGTTTCATATCACAGCCATATTCGTTTAGAAGAATCCCCCCATCCACCCCTACTCCTCCTCCTTTCCTAGATGGGCGACACGGTGTCCCAGTGGTTACTGTTGCCTCACAGCAGGAACGTCACTGGCTTTAGTCCTTACCAAGCCAGCCGACGTTTCTGTGCGAAGTTCACACATTCTCCCCGTGCTCAAGTGGATTTTCCCTAGGTTCCCCGGATTCCTCCCACCGTCCAAAAAACATGCAACTTAAGTTAATTGACTAATCCAAATCATCTCCATAGACACGCTTCTAGTAAGTAAACTCTTAAGAGCAGTCTCTATCTGTTCATTAGTTACCCGCAGGAGAGTTCTTGAGGGCTACCTGAGCTCAAACTCCTCTCTCGCCTTGCAAACAAGAGGAAGCCCGGGGTCGAGGATCTTATGAGCTCAGGGCTCTCTCCCGGGACAACATGCCAAACAAGCTTTAAAATCAATTAATCAAGTGTAAACTCTTGGAAAAAACAAAAACAAACAAACAAAAAAACCCTATCATTCAACTGACACAATGTGGCCCCAGGTATGATGCAAGTGTTTTTTGCACCCATTTAATACATGATAAATGCATTTGTGTCCATTTTTTCAACCATTTTTGCTATTTTGAGGCAACTGAAATAGACTGCTCTATTGACCAATTAAATACTTATCTAAAGTCTATGGCAAAGTTTTTTTTTGTTATTTTCAAGTGTGTTAGTGATATGTGCTTATAGGTATGTTCACAATATGCACAAACAAACAAACAAACAAACATCTTTAAAAATTAAAAAAATTAAACGCAGACGATTTTTTCCTGTCCTTAAAACGGACAAGTTGAATTGAACACCCTAAGTGCACCTGTGCCGTACACTTTACATCATGTGCTTACATGATGTAAAGTAAATTGGGCTTAAAATAAAGCCCAATTAACTCTAAAATGTTATTTTTGCTTCTCCCGAAAATAACCAAGTATGAACGTTACTGTAATGCTCTATTTTCCTGCTCTTTAGCATCACCATCATCATCTTTAAATATGTTTTCTCTCTCTCTCAGAGAAGTGACCTGCCATCAGTGGACCGCTGTCAGCTCAAGGACGCCTCTCCACCCCTCATGCCATTTTATTTAAAAAAAAAATCAAAGCATATTGACTAAAATAAATAATAACAGTAACATTTTCTCCCCCTCCCAGGGTCTGTCTGGTAATAGGGGTAAATCTGGCACACTATCCTCACTCCGTCTAATTGCTTGCAGCATGACAATTGAAATGGAGAGAGGAGAAAATCTCAGGCTGTATTGATCACATATTGGCCTCTATTTCATCAAGCATCCCCTCGCTCTCCTCCTGCATCTCCCAATTTACACCCTTGATTCGAGTAGCTGTGTATGAGTGTGCTGGTGTGTGAGAATGTATGAGTGTGTGTGTGGGTGAGTTTGATCCCTGATCAATATCTGTCCCCTTGTGAGACCCTGTCTAGCCAGTTTCCTCCTGCTCTTTGGGAGTCTAATGAGTGGCCTTGTCGTGGTGGGACAGGGTCTTCAGCAAATGGCCAGGCCTGGAGCATCACCTTAGAGAGGGGGAGACCTGTGACCTCAGACCCTTTACCAAGGTCAAAACCAAGATGGCAGACGTAGCATGTTTTGGAATGTATTAATATGACATACCCATATACCAAATGTAAGATGCTATTTAAATTGAAAACATACTATGCGATCAATTTTCAATTTATTTTTGAAAGATTTTTTTTACCAGAAATGTTTTAAATTATACAAAAGTTATTATAAAAAGGCGCAATTTACAGTATTTCCAAAATACACTAACCGGCCACTTTATTAGGTACACCTGTCCAACTGCTCGTTAATGTTAATACTGATCAGCTAATCACATGGCAGCAACTAAATGCATTTAGGTATGTAGTCATGGTCAAGACGATCTGCTGCAGGTCAAACTGAGCATGAGAATGGAGAAGAAAGGTGATTTGAGCGATTTTGAAGGTGACATAGTTGTTGGTGCCAGGCGAGCTGGTCTGAGTATTTCAGAAACTGCTGATCTACTAAGATTTTAACACACAACCATCTCTAGGGTTTACGGAGAATAGCCACAGTTCTGTGGATGCAAATGACTTGTTGATGCCAGAGGTCAGAGGAGAATGGCCAGACTGGTTCGAACAGAACTGATAGAAAGGCAACAGTAACCCAAATAGCCACTCGTTACAACCGAGGTATGCAAAAGAGCATTTCTGAAGACACAACACCTCGAATCTTGAGGCAGATGGGCTACAGCAGCAGAAGACCACACTGGGTGCCACTCCTGTCAGCTAAGAACAGGAAACTGAGGCTACAATTCACACAGGCTCACCAACATTGGACAATAGAAGATTGAAAAACATTGCCTGGTCTGATGAGTCTCGATTTCTGCTGCGACATTCTGATGGTAGGGTCAGAATTTGCCATCAACAACATGAAAGCATGGATCAATCCTGCCTTGTATCAACGGTTCAGGCTGGTGGTGGTGGTGTCCACCAATGGTCTTGGGGATATTTTCTTGGCACACTTTGGGCTCATTAGTACCAATTGAGCATTGTGTCAACGCCATAGGCTTCCTGAGTATTGTTGCTGACCTGGTCTATCCCTTTATCCCTTAAAGGTGTACCTAATAAAGTGGCTAGTGAGTGTATATCTAGAGCTATGTACAAGATTGAGAGATCACCTAAAAATGTTGCAGCATTTTGGGAAAGATATTTTTTTTAAAGAATCATAAAAAGTATCACATTTTCCAAAAAAATATTAAGCAGGACAACATTTCTAATATTGGTTTTAATATTGATCATCATATTGGAATAATTATAACTTAATACTATTTACTGAGGGGTGATGCAGTGGCGCAGTAGGTAGTGCTGTTGCCTCACAGCAAGAAGGTCGCTGGTTGGAGCCTCGGCTGGGTCAGTTGGCGTTTCTGTGTGGAGTTTGCATGTTCTCCCCGTGGTCGCGTGGGTTTTCTCCGGGTGCTCCGGTTTCCCCCACAGTCCAAAGACATGTGGTACAGGTGAATTGGGTAAACTAAATTGTCCAGAGTGTATGAGTGTGAATGAGTGTGTATGGATGTTTCCCAGAGATGGGTTGCAGCTGGAAGGGCATCTGCTGCGTAAAACATGTGCTGGATAAGGTGGCGGTTCATTCCGCTGTGGCGACCCCAGATTAATAAAGGGACTAAGCTAAAAGGAAAATGAATGAATGAACTACTAATGAGTTCAAGCTTTAAGAAGTACTATAATTATATATACAGTCAAGGCGGAAATTATTCATACCCCTGACAAATTCTGACTTAAAGATTTTGTTCAACTTCAACGGCCAGTTTACAATTACAATTAAAGCATTATTTAGCTATTCTTGGATGGCGATGGTAATATTTGATCATTTTCATAATTCTTATTTGCATCTGTCATCAAGTGTTGGCATGCAGTATATATATCTATCTACTTCTTATATATCTAATATATAGACTTGATACACTTTTTTAAAGTTTGGGTCGCTGTGATCACTAGATGGCTGCTGTTGCTTTATTGTCTTCATGGCTGTGAGATTGCCAGCATGTGACATCAGTTGAGAAGCTAATGAGGGATACTTTAAAGCCAGCTTTCCTTTCTTTTCTTTCCTCTTTTTTTGGCCACTGACTCATTAAAGCTGGCCTATTCTTTAACCGTTGTCTTGATGCTGCTTTTTTTTAAACATCCTCAGTGCCCTGGTTTGACTTTATGGTGTATCTCCTAAGCTGTTGGATTATCTTTATCCTGCACTTTCTCTCTCCTTCGCTTTCTCTTTCATTTTGCCGGTGAGATCCAGGAATACATTTCTAATCAGATGTCAGGGAAAAAAAGAAGGAGAGTGAAAGATAGAAAGGAAAAGAATGACTAATTGAAGCGAGGGATTTCTCCTGATCTGTGCTCGGTCGGCTGTACTTACAGCTCAGTCAACTTGCCCTTCATTTCCATGCCTTTATCTGAGAGCCGAAAGAAGAACGCTTGCCGTCTCTGGAACATTCTGCTCTTTCGCTGTTCACACTGATCCTACAGCTGTGAATGTCACCCGTAGACACAGCTCTGTCCGTTTGAGTTGGTTTAAAGGCGACTTGGAAACACCGTTTTCATTGCTCTTTAGAAATAAAAGAGTTTCTATGTAGACGTAGTTTAACGTTTACAAATGACTCTTCCATGTCCGGGACATTTATGTAAAGTAAGCTGAAAAAATGGCTCATTCAGAAGTGTGCATTGTAATGTCACACTCATGAGCACATTAAAAAACACTCATGTTTACACATAAATGCACTGTAAAAAATAAATAGTTGAGAAAACATAAAAAAACAAGGCAACTTGACGCAGTAAAAACTTTGAGTTGTCTCAACAACTGTTTTCTAGTTCTTCTCATTAACAATATTTTGTTTAGCTAACATAATTTTGTTTATTCATGCAATGTTGATTCTTGTATTTTACTAATAAAGATATTCTTGTCACATCAACTGAAGCAACAGTTACTGCTATTGGGTCAATTAATCCTTTTCTGTTTTGTGGATGATTTTTTTTCAAATTTGCAAAATAAGTAATTAGTAGTTAGCATATCATCCTGTTTTTAATCATTTTACCTAAAAATGACGAACAAAAACTTACTATTTCATTCATTCATTTTCCTTAGTCCCTTTATTAATCTGGGGTCGCCACATCGGAATGAACCGCCAACTTATATTTTACACACCAGATGTCCTTCCAGTTGCAACCCAGTACTGGGAAATATCCGTTCACACACCTGTACCGCGTGTCTTTGGACTGTGGGGGAAACCTGAGCACCCGGAGGAAACGCATGTGAACAGGGATGCCAACTGACCCAGCTGGGGTTCGAACCAGTGTCCTTCTTGTTGTGAGGCGACTGTGCTCTCCACTGCCCTACTGTGTCACCTCTCTTACAAACAACAGATCAACAAGCTTAGTTTTCGATCGTCGTGTCATGCATGCGCAACTTATTTAAATATCAACATTCCTGTTCAACACAAAAATGTTTGTCCAGAAAACTCAGTTAAACATGACATTTTAGCGAATATTGTTGACATAACATATATTTTTATGTAATCAATAGGTATTCACAATTCTTAGTACATATGACAGAAAAAGTACAGGCTGCTGAACAAATCGTGATTTTATTTTTTACAGTGTGCCTATTCAATATACTGTAGTGTAGAAGAATGTTCAACCCAGACCATTAAAAATGACAAAAAAGGGTTATAATAAATGGTAACTATACAGTTACTATATAGCTTTGCTGCACTAACTAGTTTTACTATGGTAATTGCAGTAAAACTGTGGTTATACGACTATTTATTGATTTTTTTACTGAAATTAAACTAAAAACACACAAAAAAACAGAAGCACTGAAGAGAAATTGCAGTTTTGTACCTGGCGAGTGTAGAAAACAGTTAGCATGCTAGCTAAACATTTTTAAATATTACTTGTTTAAACATCAGTGAAGATCTGAAGTGTGACAGGATTTAAGCTGCTCTTTCTGGCCTGATCATCTTAATAACATCTTTTAGTGTGTGTTTCCTCACTATTGAGGAATAGTGAAATGTGTTTGTGTGTCAGATTTGAGGATGTAAAGCAATGTGTACATATTCTGCTTGTGCATTGCAGCCAGAGTTCTTAATCAGCTAAGATTTAAAAACACCTGCAAGCCCAGCTCAACATGGTCCACCCTAATAAATGATAATATGAACAATGCCAAACATCACATTTTAACATATTACAGGCTTTAAAAGTAAAATTCAGTTAATATAATTTTTCTGTGCACAAACCTCTTTTGTATCAGGCCCCTAAAATGACATATACATGAGCTAAAGTAGTAGATTTGAAGTAGATATGAAGCTTTTAATCTTCCTAGGCTTATAATTAGTAATTAATTATAAAATGTATAATTAATTGTATACTTTTATAATTGTATTAATTATTAATTTATAATTATAATTATAT
>CAIGQQ010037872.1:8365108-8377157 GCA_903798035.1 Danio albolineatus | reverse complement strand
TAATACACCCATTCTCCCACCCACACACTTGCCCACACACAAATCATCATTTATTTAGGCCGAATGAAATTAGAAAGCAGTTATTTAAAAATGTAATATTATTTCATAATAGTGCCATTCTTGCTGAGCTTGATTAAATAAAAGCAGTCTAAACCCTAACACACCCAATCTCCCACACTCAAAACACATATATTTTTAGATATATTGAAATTGTATAAATATTTTATAATATTTAAAAGTAGCATAATTTTTTACTGAGTTTGATTAAATAAATTCAGCCTTGATGAGCATCAAAAACATTCTAATCCTACATTAATTGGACTAGAATTTAAATGAATATTATATAAATATAAGTAAGAAATGGAAGGGCATCTGCTGCATAAAAAAATATGCTTTAGTAGTTGGCGGTTCATTCTTTTGTGGTGACCTCTGATTAATAAGGGACTAAGTCAAAGGAAAATGAATGAATGAATTAATATATAAGAATGTGAAGACTAACTGTAGTAAGCAAACTGGTGTTTCTGAGTCAGAGAGAAGGGAGAGAGAGAGAGACAGGACAGGCTCTAATGCATTGATGGTCATATTCTTCACATGCCTCGTCATTCGCTGGTCACACTCTTCACAGCGGCTGACTATTGATCCCACACCGTTCAAAGAAATAAAAAGGCATTGATCTCGAGTCACATGAAAACATCTTAAAAGGATGAGAGAAATTCCTCTCAGGATGAGCAATGGCACTTTTCTAGCTATTGACTTGTGCACACACACGGTCAAGATGACATTAACTCTCCACCGCAAACCCATGCAACAGATTCAACAGGATGCCTATAAACCACTTAAAGGGATAGTTCACCGAAAACTCAACATTTTATTCTGTTTTAATGCATGAGTGCGTATACAGCCTTTCAAAGTTTACTTCATTTGATAATGTGTGAAAACACAGGTACTCAACATGAATGTTTTATTTCTTGTCCAGTGTCTGCGCTTTTTCTCTCCAAAAGTTAAGAGTGATAAAATGTATTTCTGCTTGTTTAAGTATAGTTGTGGATGTTTAAGGATCCCCATACACATGGTTTTTCATTCATTCATTTTACTTCGGCTTAGTCCCTTTATTCATCAGGGGTCGCCACAGCAGAACGAACCGCCAACTTATAAAGCATATATATTTTACACAGCGGATGCCCTTTCAGCTGCAATCCAGTACTGGGAAACATTCATACACACTCATTCACACACATACACTATATGGCCAATTTAGTTTATTCAACTCGCCTATAGCGCATGTCTTTGGGGTGTGAGGGAAACAGAAGCACCCAGAGGAAACCAACTGGTCCAGACGGGACTCAAACCAGCAACCTTCTTGCTGTGAGGCAACAGTGCTAACCATTGAGCCACCATTGTAGTTTTTGTTGTTTCATTTTTTTTAGACTGAAACAATGGCCAAGTTCAGTGGGCAAACTAAGCGCTGCAAATCCAGTTCAACACGTATGTATTTCGTACATATAGTTCCAAAAATCTGTATTTGTGCTTAGTAAGAAAGTAATGTGTATTTATATGGCACATTCATTGTGTATGGCCATACACCCAAAGTGCTTCAAAGTCATGAGGGGGATCTCTCCACACCACCACCAGTGTGCAGCATGATGCGACAGCAACCACAGGACAACGGCGCAAGTGCATTCACCACACACCAGCTATAGGTGAAGCGAAGAGACAGTAATAGAGCCAATTCTGTGAATAGGGATGATTGGGAGGCCAGGATGGTAAGGGCTGATGGTGGAAATTTAGGACTTTTTATGACCGCAGACAGTCAGGTTTGACGTCTCATCCGAAAGATGGTGCCCACTTCACTTTACTGGGGCATTAGGACTCACACAGACAGCAGGTTGAGCACCCCCTGCTTGTCTCACTAACACCACTTCCAACAGCAACCTGGTTTTCCCTTGTGGTCTCCTATCCAGGTACTGACCAGGCTCAGCCCTGCTTAGCTTCAGTGAGTAACCGGTCTTAGGCTGCAGGGTGATATGGCTATGGCATACCATACAGTATGTGCTTACTGTATTGATGACGAAATGCATATCTGATTTTGAATTCTGTCATTATTTACTCAACCACTTGCTGTATCAAAGTAGTTGGGATTAGTTATTGGGTGGGATTAGAGGTGTAAGATATACTTAGTAGTAAACAGCCAATAATGTAATTAATAAGCTGGTATTAATAGTATTGGTTCTTAAACTAATATGTTATGTTAATATGTTTTCTCCTGTGGAACTTAGACAAAGTTATTTTGATGGTGACCAGGCAATTTCTCCCCCTTACAGCTTTTCACCCCCTATATATTTTGTAATATTTAACTTAAAATATAAACTTTTTTTATATAAAAATGCCCCAAAACCACACATTTCATGGATATTTCGGATGTGTTTCAAATGTGTCAAGTGTGTATCACATGTCATTTTAACACGTGGCACTGTGTTTCTTTCTGTAAGAGCAGTATTCATTGGCTTCCATTATATGAACAAAAATGCAATGGAAGACAATGGGAATTAGAACTAGGAAGTAAATAATGGCACAATCTTTATTTTTTCCATGGCCTGTCCCTTAAAAACACCCATTGAGTTATATTATTACAATTAGCATTTTCCACCCATAGGGCATTCTCTCTCTCCTCTCTGCAGAGGCCTTTTACTGCATATTCAGCATATAAAACACTGCATTAAAAAAAGTGAGCAAACAATGCACAGCTCATGGATGCTAATGCATGGGTCAGGGGGACGGCTGAGGAGCGACTACTGATTCCGGGTGACACAGGTCAGGGAGAAGGACAGCGTTCTGTCCACGGGGGATCGACCGCTGCCTCTCCGCAGGGCGCATCCCAGACTGATTTGCATGGTCGTGTCCAAATGTATGTGTATGTGTATTCGAACGGAAGATCCAGGGAGCAGGAGGTTATTCCGATAAGCCCGCGGATGGGGCTGCTCATGCAGTCCGCTTTGCCCAGGTCATCATCATCCTCATTAGAATTATTAATATCTCAGACGGAGGCATGGGGGGTGCACTGATGCGAGCGACTCTTCTCATGCGTTATGACAATGCCTGTCCCCTGTGTCCGGCCCTGGATCCAACCGGATCCGATCGGCTTGAGTTGGCCGACGCTGCTGAGATGATGCGGTCAGGGTGAGGGGGAGAGAAAATCATGGGTGTTAGTGCATCGCACGGCCCGGCCGCAACCCACAGCCCACAGGATATGCTGAATCCGGCATTCATTTCTTTCATGTCAACAAATGAAAAAAAAAGTTGCATGGCATTTGCATTAATAATCCGCATGCATTTGCCAGCTTTTACATATCATCTCTACAGATATGCGTATTCATGGGACGAGAGAGCGGGAAGAAAGAAATGTTTGCGCTCTTAATTGCTCAACACAAAAGCAGCAGCTTTGTAAACAAACGTAAACTCGCTGATATATTTGCATATTCATGTGGTGAAAGTTTTTTTCCCCTCAGAAGGTGATGAGGCTTGAAGTTATTTATTTTCTTTGACAGTGTGCATCTTTCAGTTAGAGGCCACCTTTTATTGTTTTGGCTCATTTATCACACGCACACATGCGCGCGCTGGCACACACACACACCTTGTTCAAACCTCCCCACACACCTTTTTATTAAAGTATTTTGGCTTTTCTTTAAAGCTTAACAGTGCTGCTACTGGGTTTTGAAACCAATAAAACAGAAACCGCACTGACACACACATACACATACACAACTAAATCTCTTTCTCAGCATATTATGCCTCTATTGTATGTGCCTTCTGTTTACAGTCAGTGTGTTGGCTGATTCTGCCTGATCGTGAGCCTGTAGTGCTGGAGTTTGTCCACCAGGGTGTGTTTAAGCAGTCCTACATGTCTTGACAGTAACAAGCTGTCAGAGCTAACAGAGGCCAAAGGTCACTATTAACTCATCACCTTTAGAAAGAATAAAGCGTGGAATGTGAAACAGTGGAAGTGCCTCACAGTACTGTTATCACCCATCTGCAAGCACTGACAAACATTCAGCACTATCTCCCTCACATAAAATTCCCTCACATAAATTATATTATGTTATGTTATGTTATGTTATGTTATGTTATGTTATGTTATATTATATTATATTATATTATATTATATTATATTATATTATATTATATTATATTATATTATATTATATTATATTCTGACATCAACAAAGCCTCCATTTACCCCAAAATCATAACATTTTGAAATTTTCATTCTCAACAATTTTTATTTTTAACTCCATTATAAATGTTTTCATAACGGTGTAAACAATAATCTGAGCTGTGTTTTCATTGCATCAACTCATACAATAAATGAATATTTAATAAAGGTTTAACATGCACAAATTAGGTATTTTTAACTTTGCAACGAACAGGTGAGATGGCTAACTTTTTGTTTTTAAATCAAGTGTAACTTGTTGCTTTCCTAAAACTGTCTTTAATAATAAAAAAGCACAAACACTGTCAGATTTAAACAGACTAGCAGCAGACAGCAGCCAGTACAGGCAACTTTAATCAAGCGATGAGTGACATTTTCCTGTACTTCTGACAAGTGCCTCTTCAGCACATTCGCACCTAAACTCAGTTATTTTAACCTCTCATTCGGAGCCGTTATTTGGATTTCTTCCACCTATCTATGATATTAAAAAAATATTGGTGTGGAGAGAACTGCACCAGATTGCTCAGACAGAAGGAAGTAAAGACTAACTTTAAAAAAAACTCTACAACCTTCTGTTCTAAGCTTCAACCACATAGTTAATTATGATTGTTTCACTCTCTGTCCGTCTTTTTGATGCACCTTTTAAAGTGAAGCTAAAACTTTTCACTTTTGCTCCATTTGCGTACAGTCACACATACTGTACTAATAGACACACAAATTAGCTAGCTGAGTAGTTCCGATCCAGCACAGACTCATAGTAAAACAGTCCAGATTCACCAAAATACACAGTTTCTTGGAGTGAAGCCAAGTACTAGTGAGGCTTGTTTGGAAAGCTTTCAGTTAAAAAGCCACTTTTTGGCAGGAGTGGGGGTGGTAGAGCCACAGCAGTGGGTCAGAACTGCTAAAATAAATAATGGTTTAGGGAGAGAGAACCGTTCCTGTAATTATATATGTCAGCTGACACTGAGCCACCCCGACTGCTCTCTCTCTCTCTCTCTCTCTCTCTCTCTCTCTCTCTCTCTCTCTCTCTCTCTCTCTCCCTCTCTCTCTCTCCCTCTCTACGTTTCTGACTTTCTATTCATCAGCTTTCTCTCAATCGCCCTGCCACATTTTTCATTCATAATTTGACTTTCTGTGTGACACATGTAAGTGAATAATAGCAATAATGTTGCTCCAGCTTCCTGGTCATCAGGACAGAGTTCACAGGGGTCTGTAATCTGCACAGTGTGCTTTAAAATAGTGGTAAAATACTCAGTCACTCGCTGAGAACCCTCATGAAAGAACACTGTGAATCTTTCTTTGTGCTGTATACTGTATATAATGGTTTCAGATTTTTTAAAGTAAGTATCGCTTGATCTTACACGTTTTGTTCTAGTTAAAATATCAAACATCCTGTCAGAAATGTGTGAGAATATAATTAATAAGGTATATTTTAATTAATATATGCTACTTTTATTGAGTAATTAAATTGAATAAGAATGACTTTATTAGACTTTATTGTTACTTATTTATTAGAAAGGAAAAAAATGGAAAGAAATATGAATGAAGAGTTCAGATGCAGAAACCTCTGCTGAAAGAAACTCTTCTAAAATGAGCATTTTCTCAACCTCCTATGTTTATATTCAATTGTTTCAAATTAAAGTCAATAAAATGAATATATCCTTTGACATAAAAGTTAAATTACTGAACCACATAACCTGAGAAAAATGCTATACAAGAAAAATTCAAATGGCACTTTTTTTTGCGTCTGAACTGTTGAAATATGCTATTCTTTATAACGCTTCACAAAAGAGCCGTAAAAAAACATATTGATTTCTACAAAAAATGAGTGACATACTTGAGTGACATTTCTGCATATTTAAATGATTTCTGAATTCCATGAGGCATTGAAATCTGAAACATTGCAGATATTTCAACTTTGCCATAAAATAAACAATTAACTCATTGACTAGTATAATTAATATATATGTGAGCTTTCACAAACTGTATTTATATGAATATTTAAACTGAAAAAAGGTGGCTATATAGAAATTAGACAGACAGGGCAGTTAAAAATTGACTATATGACATATATTCAGGAAATATGCTATTCGTTATAACTCTTCACAAAAGAACCCTGAAACCCATTTTACAAGCAGTTAACCAGCAGTTGGACAGGTGTACATAATAAAGTGGCCGGTGAGTATATAACTGTTAATCATCAATAATGTAAAGTTTATATCATAGCCTCAAATAAAATTTAGATTTATTTACCCCTGAAATAATAGAATATAGTCATGTTTAAGTGGTTAATCCTGAATTAAACAAAGGTGATTCTTTACCTGCAATGTGAGAATCTACAACATTCCTCCACAGTTTTGAGTTGAAGAGGACATCCACAGTTGTTTTAAAAGACAAACTAAGAAAGCACCATGAAAAACCCTATAATGGGATACAGTAAAAGGGGAAGATGCCTTCATCGCCGGATGCCTTCATCACTGAAGAGAAAGACAGATGGGGAGGAATCATAAGCAGAGACACTGGAGCTTCCTGTTAAAGGCGATTAGCGCAGCAGTCAGGGGCTCTTCCTGCCCGCACAACCAGCCTGCGCAGGTGAGAGCAGCCATGCATGCCCACTCCTTCCCTCCCAGTCCATTTGAGCCAGGTTGGCCCAGTGAGACAGGGTGGAGGGGGGGTGGGGGGCAAGATTAAACGGCAGGAAGAGTTTGGAGCCTTATCGCTGTTTATTCTTAGATTTCAAAACATGGAGGGGGGGTTGGTGAAGCCAAATCCCTGCCGCGCTCATTCCCCTCCGGGTCTCGCTCCTGCTTTCCTCTGCCTGCCAATCATTCCTCTGCCCACGGGGCCAAACGCAGGCCTTTCCAAAGGGGAAGCATTAGCAACACCACTTTGGCTCTCCTCCGCAGATTTGTTTATTCCTGTCTGACGAAAAATGATGCATTTTAATATGATCTTTTTTGGAGGCTATTCTGCTCGGTGAAGAGCTCTTTTTAAAAAGTTGTTTATTTACACTTTGTTTATGAGGTTGTTTTGTCATCATTTGCTTTTCCAGCAAGTTTTTGATAGACACTGCGTTAACCTACCGAGACCATAAAGTGTGTGTGTGTGTGTTTTCGGTGACGGTGTGTGTGATTATTCGGGGAAATCAGAGCCAGGTGGCAGGTCCTTTGTGAGGGCGATGGTTTGTTTTGCAAGACTGCTCTCACAGATTAGATAGCTGACTGTGGAACCAATGTGTCCAAACATCTTTCTCTGCTGGATTGCTTTCATCAGTGCCCATCTTCTAGTTATCAAAAACAAAATCCGTTTTACATATTATGTAGAGAGCAGATAAACTTCTGAAGTGAAGGCAATATTAAAATTCAACAGTTTAGTTTGAATCATTTGGTGCATTACAGAACAAGCTCCATCGATTATAAAAATGGTAATAGGCATTTTGTTGAACATAAGTAACTTGTCATATCAACAATCTGTCATTTGTGCATTATATACTGAGTGCTTAATATCTGCTAAAACAATATCTTGATAGTTTACCAACATTCTATGTGCTATAAGAACCTTTACAAGACTAGTTCTATTGGCCATAAACATGCCTACAAACATGCTACAAATCCTCTAAAAGTTAGCAACTAAGTGATGCTTCTTCCCAGTTGACAAGTAGAGCCTGTCCACATCTGGCATTAATATGAACTTTCATCAGTCCGAGAACAAAGGGATTATTTTATTTATAGTTATAAATGGGATCTAACATTTTTTGAGCATGTTCAGTTTTGGCCACTTTTAGAAACAATAAATGCTCATGTGGTTGAATGCATTAAAACAGCCACAGAATGCACAACCGGCCTCCTGCAAGAATCCTACTGTGAACATGCAGGACTCCTGCTGGAATCCTACAGGTAGCATGCAGTGTTCTTTCAGGAATTCTACAGGGTACATTCAGGACTCCTGCATGAAACCTGCAGGGAACTTCATTATGGTTTTTGTTTTAATGCATTTATTTTAGATGTTTTATAATATTGAATATATAATATATTATATTATGCCATAATTAAGTAATGGAGTAGCATTTTTACCTCTAAAATATTTTCATTAAAATACTAAACACTAAATTGTAAATTATTAAATGTATGGATTATTGAAACTGTTTCCCAGAGATGGGTTGCAGCTGGAAGGGCATCCGCTGTGTAAAACAAATGCTGGATAAGTTGGTGGTTCATTCCACTTTGGCGACCCCAGATTAATAAAGGGACTAAGACGAAAAGAAAATGTATGAATGAATGAATTATTGAAACTTTTATCATTTGCCAGTGAATTTGCATTAATTGCAAATTTTTATTCTTTAAAAATTCTAAAAGAATTTGAAATGGAATCGTGAAGGAGTCACAACCAGAATTGCTATGAGGAATAAAATCCGAAAACATAATTGTTGAATTATTCCCATTTCATATCCCTAGTCCTGGCTGAGATACAACACAACTAAAGATAAAGAACAACTTTAACATCTCAGTGCTTCTACCAGCACTGTCTGACTTACAATTTCAAACATAAAACATAAATATATATATATATATATATTTTTGGAAGTTGCATTCAAAATTCACTTGGCTCCAAAATCTGAGCGGTTTGAATGGGCATGATGCCTCCGTATCCAGCCATTCCTCGGGTGAAACATGTTGAACAGAGCTTGAAGTCTCTGAGAGAGTGTGAGATGATGCAGTGGATTGATTCAGGTACCGCATGTGAGTCAGAGCCCCGAAGGCTTCCAGCCTGCACAAAGAGAACAGGCCTCCTTTGCCAGAGTCTCCTTGATCTTCCCAGCCCCAGGTCTACTGCACCAGGAGGCCACAAGCCCTGAACCCACCCAAACGATTGTGCTTGTTTACTGCCGCTACTGGATGAGAGCATCCGCTTAACACCGACGAAGACCTGCCATGAAGTTTCCTCTCAGACTGAGCCTGAGTCTCCCTCGGCCCCTCCTCTTCCCCAGGCCTGGCTACCAAAAATAGCAGCATGGTGGAATGGACTGTGACCCCCTCACCCTGCAGTGTTAGTCTCGGTTATGGTGCAGATGCCTTTTTCCCCCTTCAAAGGTTTGCTAATGCTTCCCTTAGGATCAGACCCAAACTGTGCAGAATGTCCTCTCTCCTCCTTTTTTTTGCACATTTCTCTCTCTCTCTCTCTCTCTCTCTCTCTCTCTCTCTCTCTCTCTTCCAGTCTTTCTCCTTCGTTTGCCTCCTTCCTCACTGTTGCTGCCAGGGGGCACAGAAATAATTCAAACTCAATGCATATTGCAAGCGCTTTGGTCAGTGCTGCAGCCGGCGAGTAATGACACATTAGTTTAGTGAAGTGACCCGACTGCCTCACACTCCATAATAAATAGCCAGGGTCTGAAACAAACTTCGCCCGGGTCCGCGGTGAATGCCTTCAGAGTATGCTGTACTTTAAAGGAATTTTCAACACACAAAGACGACAAAAAATAGAGGAAGGGGGAAAAGAAGAAGAAAAAGAAGTAGCATCCCTTTAGGTAACAGAATGATTTCTGCATTGTTTAATATTTAATCACCTTGCCTTCCAACATTCAGATTTCTTTTTGCATATTCTATATAAAAATATATAATTAATGTCTGAGAAGCACATAAAAGAAAAACAAAATTCTCACAAGAGCTGGAAAAATCATTTGTTGTTCTGGAGAACAAATTAATGCGGGTGATAAAAGGAGATGCTGAGGCCATGTTTTTCTTTCTTTTTTGTCTTTATTATCTACCTTCAGATCCTGGATTCTTTTGTTTCGAGGTTGGACGAGGTTGTTGGTCATTTTGCTGGGTGCTTTTTTTCCTCAAGGTGTACCTTTCTTTGGAGTGCATCTTCAAATCTGTGTTTGTTTTCCACATAATTCAAAATCTCATTAACGCATGTTTTTTTGACCCCTGACACAGATACCAATTTGAAATAGAATATCATTTGTTTGGAATATTAAGCTAGCTTCTTCAGTTTCATGAGTGATACAATCAAGTTTAAGTGACTTTTGGAGCCTTTGAACTTTTGAATATGACTTTGGCTTTGAGCTTCCCCTCAGAACTACTGTATAGTGAGTGAATGAACCATGTAATGGTTGTGAAGGCCACAGACATTCAGCTTTAGGGTGAATTTTAAACGGTATTTTTGAAGTACACCGGTTATTCCAAAGAAAAGAAAACAACCTACCCTGGTATTGAAACTATCCCTCAAGGACAATCAACTGGAAATATAAAAAAGAGACTCCACCACTAAATGAAAATTCTGTCATTATTTACTCACCATCATTCATTAAATTGTCGGCTTAGTCCCTTTATTAATCCGGGGTCGCCACAGCGGAATCAAGCATATTTTTTACGCAGCGGATGCCCTTCCAGCTGCAACCCATCTCTGGGAAACATCCATACACATTCACACTCATACACTACGGACAATTTAGCCTATCCAATTCACCTATACCACATGTCTTTGGACTTGTGGGGGAAACCGGAGCACCCGGAGAAAACCCACGCAACCACGGGGAGAACATGCAAACTCCACACAGAAATGCCAACTGACCCAGCCGGGGCTCGAACCAGTGACCTTCTTGCTGTGAGGCGAACGTGCTACTCACTACACCACCGTGGCGCCCACTCACCATCATGTCTTTGCAAATCAATGTAAAATTCAGTCATCTTCAGAAGACAAACATAACAGATTTCTACCCCTTCATTTAAAGTCTATTCACCCAAAACTCTGACACTTCAAAATATTTATAAAGAGATTACAACATAGTTCTACTGTATATGGATGGTGTGGTTTGTTTAAAGTCTTCTGAAGAGAAGTTATCACTTTGTAAAATTTAATTTTGGCCAAGGGTGTCAAATTCAGGGCCACTGTAAGAGTTTAGCTCTGGAATTAATTAAACAAACCTGAACAGGTAAATCAGTGTCTTCAGGATTTCTAGAAACATCTAACCAGGTGTTTTTGAGATAGTTGGAGGAAAACTCTTCAGGACAGTGATTACAGCTTTTAAATATGGTCATGTCAGCCCCATGTTTGCTTGATGCATGAGAACCAATGCGGTTCATTCTAGTCTCGGTTCTTCACCATCATGCCAACATGTTTGTGCTCAAAAATCAATGAGGTTTACTCTTGTGTGCGTAATGCAGGTATGGTTGAGCTTCTGTTTATGTTTCTATCAGAATAAAAGTCTAAACCTTTTCATCACATAAAGATTGTGTCTTCAGAATATTTGGTTGAAACAAGATTCCTGTGTATTTCTTATTATTTTTTATTTGTTAAAAAAACATTCTTACAATAAAACTGTTTAATAAAATAACCTTCGTATATTGGTGGAAATTAGATTTTAGTAGCGCAAAAAAAAGATTTTTACTTCATGACTGTGACACTTTGTGAAGCAGGCATTGTTTTGTCATACAGTATGTGACCATAGAAGAGTCATAAGAGTAAACTTTTGAAAATTAAGATCTAGTAGATCTCATACATGTTAAAAGGCAAACTTTCTGTTTTTGAAAAAATGTGGACACCCTTTATATATCTTATCTCAAATTCCAATTTCAGCAGTTTATTAAATGAAACAAGAAAAGACGAAATAAACTGACATTGACTTAGCCTATCTACATATTTCCCCTATTTCTAAAGATTTATTAAAACAAACCATTGCCATATTGATATGGTGCATGCCTTCTATATATGATATATTTTTTCAACAATTTCTTTTTCATTTTTGTTTTTTATAAAATAATCTGTTACTATTTTAAACAACCTGTGCCTCCCCTTTATTTATTTATTTATTTATTTATTTATTTATTTATTTATTTATTT
>CAIGQQ010037872.1:8349281-8359570 GCA_903798035.1 Danio albolineatus | reverse complement strand
AGCTATCTGCCAAGTTATCAACAGCAACCAACAAGGGCAGAATAATGATCATGCCTTGATTTTTAATTGTTTATTTAGGACATATACAATACAAAGTCATGGTGCAGTGAAAAAAGAAGTAATATTGTGTATGACTCCAATGAGCTTGGAGTACCGCATCCATACATCTCTGCAATGACTCAAATAACTTTTTAATGAATTCATCTGGAATGGGAAAGAAAGCATTCTTGCTGGAGTTCATCAAGATTCTTTAGTTTCATCATCAATGCTCCTCCTTCATCTTACCCCAGACATGCTTAATAATGTTCATTTCTGGTGACTGGGCTGGCCAATCCTGGAGCACCTTGACCTTTTTTGCTTTCGGGAACTTTGATGTGGAGACTGAAGTATGAGAAGGAGCGCTATCCTGCTGAAGAATTTACACTCTCCTGTGGTTTGTAATGTAATGGGCAGCACAAATGTCTTGATACCTCAGGCTGTTGATGTTGCCATCCACTCTGGAGATCTCTCACACGCCCCCATACTGAATGTAACCTTAAACCATGATTTTTCCTTCACCAAACTTGACCGATTTCAGTGAGAATCATGGGTCCATGGGATTCCAATAGGTCTTCTGAAATATTTAATATTTGTGATGATTAGGAAGCAGTTCAACAGATGATTGACTTGGGAAATCTACCTTCTGCCACTTTTCCAGGTAGAGTATATATATATACTCTATATATTAACACTTAAAGTATTAAATTGACCAAATAAGTTTCTATTTTTTCTTTCGTTTAACTTTCAACCAGACTTTATAAAATAACACAAAAATAATGTCATGGTGTCCACAAAACTTTATGCTCAAAAATGATTTTTTTCACTGATAATGAGCCAACATTTATAATTGAGCTAAAGTAAAATATCTTATAATGGAGCACCAAATCAGCACATTAGACTGATTTCTTGCAGACCAGAGTAATGGCTTCTGAAAATTCAGCGTTGTCATCATAACAATAATTTAACTTATAAGTTAACTGTAATTGACATAAAATCCTCTAGTGTATATATATATTTACATAATACTTGAATGGCTATTTGCATTATGGAAAATGAGCTTTTCAAACTGAAAGCTATTTACATGCGGCTAAAATGTTTGCTTTGGGAATTGTAAAATACCTAAATCTATGTGTGGATAGCGTGACATGCTTTTAGTCCAGTCTGTAATGACCAGCTATGACTCTACAGGGTTAATTGCGCCAGTTATTAAAGTGTTCTTTTAAAATACATTAAGCCCAAGGCTGAAGTTGAAGTCAATGCTGTAATATTACTTATTAAAATGAAAAATGGGAATTATAAATGGGGTAGGTGAAGACAAGTATATCCAGCCTAGTGCAAAAAATATCAGAAGTGAGTGAGAAGGCATTAACATTATAAGAAAGTCTCTGGAGATGAGTATATGTGGAACATTATAATGAGCTATAGACTTGCACAACTTCATACCGCATATCGCCTCCTAAATGAGCATATAATACACATCTCCGCTTCTTATACAGGGACTCCTGGTCCAGTTTGACCAGCCATGTGCTGCAGTTTGTAATTAGTGCAGCCGTTTCATTTCAGAGAAAGAAAGAGCAACTAGGGGACCATGAAAAGAAAAGTGACTGAACAATAGCGAAAGAAATCGAGAAAAGAGAGAGAGAGACAGACATAATCTAACCAATCTGACACTGACCCTTTTCATTAAAGGCTGATTAAAACTTTTAAAAATGCTGTTTGCCCCTGGAAGACGATAACCTCTACAACACGAGACATTAAAGAATAATAACCATCTATAAAAGGGACAAAGAAATTCTTGCCTGAGCTAGAAAAACCCAATTGGAACATTTTAGAAAATTAATGAAATTTTAGATCAAATGAATAATAAATTAGGGGGGAATGAATTATAAATGAGAAAAAAGTGCTCTTACTATCAAACAGTACTAAAGGAACATGTAATCCTCAACAAGCTTGAAGAAACAGGGTCAGGTTCAAGCCGCCGTTGTGGTGCGCAAAAAACAAAGGTTTCAGCTCTACTCGGCTTTGAAGATAATTGAAACAACTGTGCTTGAAAGGACTTCAGCCTGACTAGCAACTACACAGGCCAGTTTTACTTGTTTTTATTTTGCCAACAACAATGGGATTTGCGTGGTTCTGCTCTTTTCACCAAAAAAAAGCATAATAGTAAAAAATAGCACATCAAATGCATGCTTGTGCTCACACTCCTCGCTACTTAATGAAGTTCTTAAAAGCTCCATTAAAAATGAAACTCGAAATATGCAAAACGTTTCATGTTGCTGAAAGTTGGCCCATTAAAAGTTGGGTCTTCTTGAAAGGAGCCATGAAACGAACTTCATCTTTGTTGCACAACATCAATCCCGCACACTTAAAATGACCAAAATAATGAACAATCATATAATTATCTTTATCAATGATGAACATGTTCCTTTACCAAAGACTGAATTCAATTATTAATGGTTTAATTATACCAATGAATTAAAGCATAAATATTGAGGGATGCTCAGTTTAATATTTGATAGAATCACCTTTTTTTTTCGTGTCGTAGTAGAGATGCAAAGCTTCCCGAAGTTCTCGTTTCTGCAATATAAGTGATAATGACCTCTGAGTGAGTCTTCAAATTGCATTACTGTTGTGCGCTGCAATGATACACAGATCAATCTCTGTTATCATAACGGCAATATTTAGTACTCAGAGATATTGCCTGGCTGTTATCTGCTCTAGCCCGAGGAACAAAGAGTTTTATTGAGCCCAATAAACATGATACTTTCAGGGTGGGGTGACTGCTGGCTGGTGGTCTTATTGGAGGGTGTTAAATGGCTCATTGGCACAAGGTTGTGGATGTGTGAAATGACAGTTCAGGGTGAAAGGCCATCAGTCAGTGTAAACAAATCACACGCTAATCAACGGCTACTCACTGACGGAGAGTGGATGGAGATGGAGTTTTAGTGGAGCCCTGCCGAGTCGGTGTGTTGTGAGATGTGGGTAATAGTAAACCTAACACAATGATGTGTGCTGTTTAAGTTTATTGCCTGCGTAATGCAAAGGCATTTACTCAGTTATGATCCATGTGGGATGCTACAGTTTGCATGATTATGGAAAGGAAAATCTTGAATTTTTGAAGTCTGTTCATTTCCAGTGCATAATTTGGAATTTTGTGATAACATAAGCCCTGTTTACAATTGGTATTATGATTTGTTTTCACCAATATCATCGCAAGTGGACAATGCTACGTGTACAGTAGGTGAAAATTATTCTGATAACTTTTCAAATGTTATGACCACTTCTAGAGGTACTTGAAAATGCATTCAGTCAGATTGCTTTCATAGTGTTAAATTATTTACTCAAGACTCATTCTGACCAGATTATTTGAATCTGTGAATTGTTAATTGTAGGCTCGCTCTGAACAGGATATTTTAAAATCAATGAACTGTTGACTTAAGAACTGATGCATATTGATTCTTTCAATTCACAAATCAATTGCTCAGTGGGATTTGTAAAATGATTTAACAGGTTAACTAACACGATTCTGATCTTCATGAATCAGACACAGGGCCGGATTAACCAATGGGCATTATGGGCACAGGCCCAGGGGCCCGTGGTCACTTGGGGCCCTTGCGAGGGAGGAAAAAATGCAGATATTGGAGTGTCTACTTAGGCTAAGTGCAAACAGCACACCTCATTGGAATAAGCTATTTGTGCACTTTCTACCCATCACTGTGTAATTGACAGAGACAACATAACTAAAGAGCGCAACTGACAGCAGCGTGAGTGGCGGCGTAGCTTGTAAAGCGCATGGCAACATGTTTTGATGCGATCGATCATCAACCAGTTCGAATCCAGCATCTGATGAACACGCTCTTCCACTACATATTAGATTGGAAATACATTTATTTTTAATAGAAAGAAAATATTTTTCTTTAAAAATGAAAATAATAAAAAATGTGATATGAAGTCAAAAGTGGCTCGTGGGTATTTTATAAGGTTTAGCCTATTTAATATGTGTATTAACAGCACCTAAATAGGTATTTTAAGTATTCTATAAACGGTTATTTATTTTCCATGGTGTTAAATGTTAGCGACATCTTAATATAACTAATTTGTATTTACAATGGATATATATATATATATATATATATATATATATATATATATATATATATATAAATATAGTACTGCTTCAGTGAGCTTGAACAAGTATACTAAAAACCATTAATTTTCACTAATTTTATTAGTAATTTATTTTATATTAAAGTGTGCTTTAATTGCTTTAAAATTAAGTAAAATCTTTGTAGACTTTAAAAATGTGTACTACAGTATATATAGTTTATTTGAAAAAAGTCAGCAATGCATTATTATTTATTTTATTAAAAAATATTATATAGGCCCAGGGGCCTCTGAATTCTTAATTCGGGCCTGATCAGACATCACTCTTGTGTCTCAGAGCATGATAGTTTCTCCATTTAAAAAAAAAAAAAAAAACTTCTGCTCCTCTACATACTGTATGTTAATACCATGTGGAGACTGCTAATATGTTAATACTAGGCAGAAATAGTAACATATCATATTTGACCACTTGTAAAAACTTAATGTTAGTCTACTAATAGTCTAATAATATTCTAAAGAGTTAGATGGCATGCAGTTACAAAGTGACTAACAGTCAGCAGAATGTCTAAAGTGGACCGTTAAAATAAAGTGCATCCTCAAAAATAAAAAAGTAAATATATAATCACTTCTGACATATCCTTTAAAACAACATTTTCACTGCGGTAAAAATCTTTGCTCTCCCGCTGGCTGGACAAAGTGAGAAATGCCCCTTCACAGTTGCACAGAGGAAATCATACATACTTGTAAGCTAGATTACGAAAATATCATATTTTAGGGTAATGACTTCATAAAATATGATTACAGACATTCAAAGCTTGATTATTAAATTATAAAACCTTTGAATGTAAATATGATGTAATAAAATTTCCAGTCAGATCTGTCTTTATATGAATGTCAGAATGGTCACTATGTCCACTGTAGTATTTATAGAATTCTGGTAGTTATATATATTATTATATATATATTATTATATATTATTTATATTTATATATATATTATTAATTAGTATTAATTAATACTTTTTTTTAATGACAAAATATGTATCAACACTTCAATACACGAAGCACAAAAATACCATTGACTACAAATTTTGCCTCAGTAAGCTCCGAATTTACTGCTTATTAATAGTGAGATAGTTATTGTAGATTATTGGTATGGTCCAGAATATGCAAGTTATAAGCAACTGGTTAACAGTGAAAACTGGTCTCCATACTTAAGTGTTACCAAATATACTATTAATATAATGAATATAAAAAAGTTGATGGAACACAAACACCCTCAGGATGTTTCAAATGTCCCCTGGAGTGCATTACACAGACACCAAATAATGTGGAAAATGCTAAAAACCGAAAGACAGTTGATAAGAGAAATCTGACTGGCAGACAGCAGGCCGCTGCTGTCAAGTCTGGCAGATAATGAATAAATTGTCAGAGTTCCTGAGATGCCTCTCAGTAAGACCTTCAGAACAGGTTGTGATTTGTGCTATGTGTGGAGTCAACCACCAGCTCTCTGAATGAGATCACGGACTGCGTTCCTGAAGTGAACAATTATAATTGTGGACGACTCTACGGCTGAAAGCTCGGATGAACCGGTTCCTCTCGCAGTCTGCTCCTCTGTGGATACACGGATAGTGAGTTCGCCTTATGTTAGCAGTTAGCGTTATACGCTTTCGCACACACCTCTTATTCACTTGGCCGTGGAGCATCCAGACCCGTCCGTAGGCTGCAGGAAAACTCACAGCTCTGTAAGACTGTTAAAAGTAGATAATTGGAAACAGGAGGAAGTCGTCCTTACAATAGGCATCTACCAACGCGCAGCTTGTTACCAAAAGTGCTTTAATAATTAATGTAGTTCCCTTCCCTGTTCGACACTCTGTCTTTGATATAAGGTTACTGCGCTCGGGGTCCTGCTGAAGGACTAGGCTAAGCAGTCAAACCTTTTCAAGTCCTTCTTCTCTCTCTCCTGCCCAAACATGCACCCTGCCCTGCGTCTTTTCAGGAGTGAGGGCAATCAAGCACAGAAACCGCTCTCTTCTCCTCTCTTTTTGGCACCATCAGCACATTTTCATTTTTTAGCCGTTTAATTGGCCTTGCTTATCCAATTATTCCTCAGGTTAGCTATCCTTTCTGTAAATTTCAGAGGAGAGAGTGTAAATCGAACTGCGTTTGAGTGTAAGGTCATTGACGAGTAATAGTGGGCCATCATTAGCAATGGATGTTCTGGATGGGCTGAGTGAAAGCGTGTAATGCTCTCCTCAGTGGGAGGCTCAGGATGAAGAATGAGAAAATAATTATTGCGTGCCTCCACTTTTCAACAGCATTCCCAGGGTTTATCAAGGTCATCGAGGGTCGAGAACAGGCTAGTTCTTTGCTTGTATCATCAATGCTAAGTGCCTGCCAGTTAGGATGGGATTTTTTTTCCCCTTGTCTGTAGACAGATCATCTCACAAATACATGAATCTGTAGGCTTGGAATAATGGGAATATGAATTCCGTATACTGTAAACTTACTGTATTGTGCAAAAGCCTCTATTGTGATCACATTTATTCATATATAATTTTCTCTCTGTTTGCACCTGAACAGTAAAATCATATTTGGAGAGCTGATAAAGTGCTAACAGTTATTAACTGGCCTCCACAGTTTTCACTCCTGAATGAATTTAAGACTATGTTTAAACAAATATAATGTAGCCAAAAATGGAAAAGTTTTGCCTTTCTTTCTGTCTACACAACAACTTTTTTTTTTTAAACAATCAGCATTTAGATGTCTTAAAGAATGCCCAAAAACAATGTATTACACATGCCAGGCAAGTATTTAGCAATGTTACCTTGTTAGTTCATTCTCTTTTTTTTCCAGCTTAGACCCTTTGTTAATCTGGGTTGCCACAGCGGAATGAACTGCCCTTGTTAGTAAAAAAGAGAAAGTGGCATCATTGGCTTGGCACTGATATCTAATTTCTGGGTAAGTATGTGTAGGATGCATCTTAGCATTTGGTTGAAATGTGAAGTATATTAACACTTTGCTGATGGAGCGTTAGTTTTTTTAAAAATTTTTGTTACACAATTCTTTTTGTTCTTTCTGTTTGTAAAATACCAGCTTTTAAATATGGATGGTAAAGTTATAAAAAAAGAGGTTAAAAACCTAGAGCTGATTTTTCTTTTTTTTATTTAATTTATTATTATTATTATTATTTTTACATTTACGCACAATCCCAATTATAATAATGGACATTTAGGAACATTCCTTAAGAGATGTGTACGGTGGCCGAGAAAGGTTAACGTGCTGCAATTTAAAGAAAGCACATGCAATAACAGAAAACACCAGCAAATTAAGATACGATTTTCATCAATTTGACAGCACACCTGTTACAAATTCTCACAGCACAAACAACGGAAGAAACGCGCAGCATATTGGTCAAAACACAAACAACAAAAGAAATGCGCAGCAAGTTAATCAAAACACAAAGGAAGAAAATGCGCAGCAAGTTATTCAAAACACAACGAAAGAAAACGTGCAGCAAAGCTGGTGAAAACACAACAGAAATTTTCAAGAGGACCCAAAAACATGACGGACACAGCTGATACGGACCCGCCGTGACTTGTTCAGTGAAGTGATTGGTGGTCTTTGAAAGGTGTAATATCCTGATTACACGATTCCGTTGTCTTTTGTAAATTATCAGTCTAATTAATGATCAACTGAAATGTTGCGTTATTAAATAAATTAACTACATCCGTATCTTAGCAGCGGTGTCCGTTATGTTTTTGGGTCCTCTTGAAACATTTCCGTTGTGTATTCACCATCTTGCATGTGTTTTGAATAACTTGATGCGCATTTTCTTCCGTTGTGTTTTGACCAATTTGCTGCGCATTTCTTTTGTTGTTTGTGTTTTGACCAATATGCTGCGCGTTTCTTCCGTTGTTTGTGTTGTGAGAATTTGTAACAGGTGTGCTGTCAAATTGATGAAAATCGTATCTTAATTTGCTGGTGTTTTCTGTTATTGCATGTGCTTTCTTAAATTGCAGCGCGTTAAGCTCTCTCGGCCACCGTAGATATGACTACAAAAACTCATAATAATTCAGAATATATAACTATTTTCCCATGTTCAAATAATGAATTCATGCTACGACTCCTTCAAGGATTCAGATGTGTGATCATCCCTGCATTGCATGCATCAAAATGCATTACACTTGTGTGATGGTTTGTGTTTAATTTCTTCTTCTAGTATCAGTATGTGACAGTGCTTAACATAGAGTAACTATACAATTAAGAACAGACAAATAATTAAGAATGTAACAGCACAGTGGTGCAGTGGTAAGGGAGGTCACGTCACAGCAAGAAGGTCGCTGGTTCGAGCCTCGGCTGGGTAAGTTGGCATTTCTCTGGAGTTTGCATGTTCTCCCTGTGTTCACGTGAGTTTCGTCTGGGTGCTCCAGTTTCCCCCACAAGTCCAAAGACATGCACTATAGGTGAATTGTCTGTAGTGTTTGTGTGTGAATGAGAGTGTTTGGGTGTTTCCCAGTACTGGGTTGCAGCTGGAAGGGCATCCACTGCATAAAACATATGCTGGATAAGTTGGCGGTTCATTCTGCTGTGGCGACCCCAGATTAATAAAGGGACTGAGCCAAAAAGAAAATGAATGAATGAAATAATTAATAATGAGAATAACAAAAAAAAAAAACAATTGGATGTACATTAGTAAAACGATGAATTTTAAAACAAATTTGTTTGTTCAAGTTCTCACTTTGAGATTTTCTTCGTCGTTGTATGACCATCTTAAAACTTCAGCCCTTACGCTTAATTAACACATTAGAAATTATGAATTCAAAGTAAAGAAATGCATTTTTAGTAGAACTGCAAGTGATTTTTTACTGTTAAAAATGCTGTTTTCCACACAATCGATTTGTGTTGGGACAACATGAAGGAATTGAGTTAACTTATTATTCATTCATTCATTTTCCTTTGGCTTAGTCCCTTTATTCATCACCTGGAGCAAACCCACACCAACATGGGGAGAACATGCAAACTTCACACAGAATGGCACACCTTCTTGATGTGAGGCGACAATACTAACCACTGAGCCACTGTGTCGACCTGTATACTTATTAGTTTTTACAAACTTAAGTGGATTGAACATAAAACATTTAATTTGTCCTTCAAAAAACCCAAGAATTGTGTTGTTTCTGCTCATTTTAAATAAGTAGTTTGAACAAACAGCGAAGTTTAGTTGTGTGGAGCTCTGCAGAAGCTTGTGAATGCACAGGAGTCTGGGAGGGATTGGTACCATGCTGTGCTGTGTCTATCTCTCCGTGTGCTGTGTTGTATGCAGGCCCATGCACAGCACCCTGTCAGTCAAGGTGGGGATCAGCTGTGGCCTGGGATGGGAGCATTAGCCCCCTGTGGTGCTCTCTCTCTTTCTCTCTGCACCCCTCCCCGCACTGCCCGATTTCCACCCCGTGTGCTTCCCGGAGCGCGGCCATGCTCCTACCTGTCTGCTTAATCTGGGATTTTCTCAAGATAATGCCGTTATTTCAGGCCAGTAGGAGGATTTCCCATAAGAAAGGCCCAGTTCAGCCCTTTTTTTCCCTTCTGCCTAAATGTCATCTATTGTGCAGAGATATACAAGGGATTTCGTTGTGAGCAGTGCATGAGTAGAATTTTGACAGCATTTTAATATCCGTTATGATTGTTGTAAGACATCTCTGTTCTTTGAAACGCATTGGGAAGAGTCTATAGTATCGCCACAATAAAGCTCTGTTATCTCTTATCGATGCAGAGATTGCAGCAGATGAAGTAGGATACATCTTTCAGTAATGAACAGGAAAAAGAGGATGAGTCCAGATGTGGAAAGGTGTAAGAATCTTGAACATATATTGTGAAACTGCAGTCCAGCGTTTTGTGTATTACTGCAGCTTTCAACATTATGGATTATGATGGTAGTCTTTATGTGTGCAGTGGATTAGAGTATATACTAGATTAAGGGTCGAGGATTTAATTAGGACGTCAAGGAAATCCTTCGGGAAGTGTTATGGATGTTTTTTTAAAAAAACTTACAGGAAGGACTTGAACAAACAAGTTTTATTTTATTTCATTTCATTTCATCTTATTTTATTTTATTTTATTTTATTTTATTTTATTTTATTTTATTTT
>CAIGQQ010037872.1:8317128-8348620 GCA_903798035.1 Danio albolineatus | reverse complement strand
ATATAAATTATATACAATATATATCGTGTTTATATTCTAATCAAATGTGTAAAATAATTATGATTAGGATGTAAAAAATAATAATAATTAGGATTAATGTATTATATTATATATTATAATTCCTAATTTAACATTAAAAATAGTGAGAAAGTTTATAATACATTATGCATTAATCAACAAATCAAACTAATAAAAAGAAACATATTTGACCCACCTTTTAAGATGCTCATTAAAATCAAATTCACAATGAATCAAATTCACATAGTGAATCGAAACCTAGCTTCACTAATACAATAGAACAGGATATCTCTGAAACAGCTGGATGTGGAATGAATTTTTAATCAATGTTTATAGCTCTCCAGCTCTGCTGAAGTTGCCCAGTAAATGAGGATAAGTGCAGCCACTTGCGTGTGTGTGGGTCTTTTAGTAACAAGGCTGCTGCTTCTTTATGAATGAACCTTCCCTTTCATGTTTGTTCAAATGCCACATGGTTGACCACAAAACAGAACCTTCAAATCTTTTAAATAAACAGAAAGATTACAGTTGTAGTCTTGGCTTTGAAATGGTTTTGGAATGCAAATCGAGTCAGTAGGTCCGGCTGCGGTTATGTGCCTTAATAGGCTGTAGTTTAGGCCAACTGATTATTCCCCGTTTATATACCTTCATTTGAAAACGTCAATTGGTTAAATCAAAGAAGGAATGTTAGAAAAGCCAAACAGGTAACCACATAATGACAGCCAAAAGCCTTTCAGGGACAGACCACAGAGAAGCTGTAAAACAGAGGAAAGCAGCGGAGGCATCGAATTCCCATTAAAATACTTAACAGCGTCAGAAGAGATATAGTAGATCAGATTCATACTTCTCTGATCATGTCAGTTTAAACTCACAAATCACTGTACGAACATCTTAAGAGCAATAATGAATAAACAGAGAGCTGATGTGAAAGTCCCCACACATAGCATTTTGTACAAGCTAATCATAAATTACAAACCAGGAACTAGATTTTTTTTTCTCCCCTTCAACCTTCTCTCATTGCACAAATTTTGGTCAGTGTCCAGCCTCTGGGTTTGTGATTTGTGATTAGTGCAATGGGCAGGCCTTCATAATCTTAGGCCAGATTTAAGGCAACATTTGAAGGCAGTTTGTGATCATGAAAAGCCAATTTCCTCCAGATGTTTCATGCAAGGAAAAAAAAAAAAAAAAACTAAACAAAAAAGGAAACCAGATTTACCCAGATTTGAACCTTTGGCCCTATATACTAAAATTACACAAAGAATAAAAGACTCCTAACCAGCAGCAGTTGGGGACAACTCCTGGATGTTTACTCTCACAGCTTCTTACAGATGGACTGTTAGCCACACTGTGCGAGTAAATGCAGTTCACTGCAAGCTATAATGATTATAATTAAAAAAAGAGAGAAGTATATGATTTCAGCACATGCCAACTGCTCCTTGCATACGAGCGACAGATTGTTCCAAACCAATTAGAGCTCCTTTTGTTTAGCCCAAGTTAAACACACAATCCTCCAAAGAAAGCAAGCTTCTTTTGATTTCTTTTGAGTGCTGGCGGAGGTGGCTGCAGACGGATCTCCGCACAAAGAGAGGTGCAGTAACGATGCGCCAGGCTTTGCCCAGATGGCTCAGAGGCACTGCGACCTTGTTAGCACCTGCTCTGCGGGCCCTTTGTGTGGGCATGGCCGTGGGCACAGAGACGGGCATGCACCACAGACTCCGCTCCTCCCAAACCACCATCAGCTCTAATGAAGCGGCAGCTCTGCCCATCATCGCTAGCACCCTCAGCCCCTCACATTACCCCCACCCAAAATGGCAAAGACGTGATTTAAAATGAATCAACCATCTCAGGGCCCCTGAAATGTCATTATAATTAGGTATGTAAATCTTCTTATCATCCCCCTGTGCCATGTATTAGAACGACTGCTGTAAGCCCTAAGGTTGCCCTAAAAATATTCAATTCATAAATGACTGGGTTTTGATGAACTTTGATTGTTTTGGGCCGTTTTCCAAGTTTACCTTATCAGGAAATGTCACCTTGATCCGGGTCTCTGTGGTCTGCTAAATGGAGCCACAACATCCGCCCCCTATCCTTTTTATTTCGGTTTTAAAAGACACTTTGTATCGTCGGATCTCGATCGCAATGATCAGACAGGGTTTTTATAGCAGATTAAAGGGATTGCTGACCCAAAAAATGAGTCATCATTTGCTCGCCCTGGTGTTTTTCGAATGCCCTTTTGTCTTTTTTGAATCTCAAAAAAAAAGAAAAGAAAAAGAAATGAAAAATGAATCCTGTGCATAGTCATCTATACAATAGCTGTGAATATGCAAATAGATTTAAGCTTTTTAAAAGGGTTGCAAAAGTATTAAAGGATGGTCTCATGTAACACATGGTGTATGTTTTAAGTGGTTTGTGAGTATAGTTAGCATGTTTGCCATTTGAAGATATACTGAAACTACACTGACATTATTTTTTGAGAACATATAGGTACTGTGTTCCATGTTTAATTTCTTGATTTATGAAAACAACACACCTTTGTGCATTTTGTCATCCTGTCAGAATAAACTTCTTTCAGAATTATATGAACTTGCAATCAAAAACCAAACCAATTTGTATACCCCATGACATTCTTTGATGCTTTTGCATTAAAAAGAGTCTAATGCTGTTTGCTAATTACGCAATGACTTACATATGACTCTGGAACAACACCGGGGTGAGAAAATGATGACTGAATTTTAATTATGGGTGAACTAGCCTTTTAAGACTAACTTTGGATTTTATTAATAATTAAGTATTGTGATTGAATGGTGTCATCTAGTTGACCCTTTAATATGCAAGAAAAAAAGGTGACGTATATGAAAAAATGACATAAAAAAAGATGATACCAGCCAGAAAAAAGCGAATCAGCTGCAAAGAAATGAACAAATGAAAGCCCAGAGTGGTGGAGCTAATGCGCAAACTTGTTTCTGTCCTCTACGGCTCCATCATTTATTCAGGAGGTAGAGCGCAAGACGGCCGACTCGCATTTGCTTGATACTCAATTATACATTAGTGTACATCACTTGGCAATCTGTTCATATCAATTTAATTGGATTTTAATATTGCCTCTGATCTTGTTGTCCAATTAACAGTACTGGCTGGCAATAAAGCAGAACCACACACTCTGTGACACCTTTGATCCCCGCCATATGGAGCTCCTCCATTGATTACCACGTTTTCAGAAATTTCGCTCTCTCAATATGGCCCGTGATGAATGGAAGAAAATGCACATCCCCGACGTGATAAAAATTTCACTTCCACTCGCAACTTCATTTATTTTGTTGACATCCTGCACTGATTAAAAACAATAAAAAAGGAGAGCCATGCCCTGAATATGGTATGCAAATAGAGCCCTGGGCAGGCATCTTGTGATGCCAGGGGACTGTTGCAGTCACAGGCTTGGCATCGCCTCAAGAATTCTCTTAAAGTGGAAGCACCTTTTTTTTTTCTTCCAAAGACTCGGAGAGAGGCTTCTTTTGTAATGGCTGTCACAACACCACCCTGTTGGGTGGGAGAAGAAAAGCGATTTGGAGATCATTTTCTCTTTACATAAGGGAAAAAACTCGCACTTGCATTCATTTTTCATGAACTTACGTGATTTCAGAACAGAGTCACACAACAGATTAAAAACAGAAATGGGAAGAGAAACGGTTCCTGTAGCAACTGTTTATTCCGTCTTCATATTCCCAAGCAAAAGCAGCTGCCATAAAGTGAGAGCAGTTATGCCTCTCTTTTTACAGGCTTGAGGGCAAGTGATGGGGCAAAAACGGAGCGTGTATCGACACCTGCAGGGGTGCAATCAGAGCGGAGGAGTGCACCGAGCGCTGACCCACTTCAGGTTAAAAGCTCACTGGAGTCACCAAGAGAAGATGTTCTTGAAGATGATTCCTCTGCTCTTCTTTTCTCCTCTTTCATCTCTCTGGCTCTCCTGTCCTCTCAGTTGTCTGTTCCAGCTCAGGTCCATTGCAGCACTTCTCTCAAAATAACTCTACCTGAAATCTGTGCTGTTGCATTTGGCTTCATGTTGTAAATATGCAGTATGCATCAATCCCACATTTTCTTAACTTATATATCTTAATATAACTTAAATAATGGGCACCACGGTGGTGTAGTGGGTAGCACGTTAGCCTCACAGCAAGAAGGTCGCTGGTTCGAGCCCCATGTTTTCAAGTTTGCATGTTTTCCCCGTAGTTGCGTGGGTTTCCTCCGGGTGCTCCAGTTTCCCCCACAAGTCCAAAGACATGTGGTATAGGTGAATTGGGTAGGCTGAATTGTCCGTAGTGTATAAGTGTGAATGAGTGTGTCTGGATGTTTCCCAAAGATAGGTTGCAGCTGGAAGGGCGCCCGCTGCGTAAAACATATGCTGGATAAGTTGGCGGTTCATTCCGCTGTGGCGACCCCAGATTAATAAAGGGACTAAGCCAAAAAGAAAATGAATGAATGAATGAATGAATGAATGAATGATAACTTAAATAACTAATTAAAATTATATTTATCAGTCCCTCCAGGATTTCGTAATACCAATGGTTTTTGAGAACCCAAAAAGGAACCATTCTTTACAAAGTTCTTGGGTAAAATATTATTATATTGAAAATATTACTTCTTTGATTAATGCATTTTTAGTTAATGAACTGTGTTAATTAATGAACAGCATGAACAATCTTGTTCACTGTTTATTAAACATAGTTCAACATTTACTAAAGCCTTTTTAAAATTCAAAGTTGGGCTTATTACCAAGATCTGTACTTTGACCACCTCCAGTCCAGACGTGGAGTTAGTGGCTTTTGTGATTTAATAATTGTATTACTAGTGCATAGCTATATATAGATATTAAAAATAACATATATGAACTATCCTTATGCTATTTTTATGGTGCTTTTGACATTTTTAGAGCTTTGAAAGTTGACATTTGAATTTGGATTAGTTGCATCTGACTGATAAGCGGTCAATTTTTTTTAAAAAAAGGATGTTGATACGCTGATTCTGGTTTCAGATTGCATCGTCTCTGAATAAACCATTTTCTGCATGAGACAACATTTAAATGTATTTTATGTGACAAAAAAAATTCTAATCAAAGTTTATCTTAGATCTAAAAGGCGTTTCAATAGTCAGCGATAATAAAATAAGTATTAGTTGCAACAAAAAAAATGCTGCAGAAAAGTTAAAAAGACTATAATACAGTTTGAGAAATTAAATAAATAAAGAAGTAAATGATTTTATTAGGTACTGTATTATCACTTTACAAAACGCTCCACTCTGTCATTGTTTTATTAAAATTCACCCTTATTCTCACCTAGATTCCACATGCGGTATTACTGTCACTCCTGCAGCAACACAGACCGACTACGCTTTCTTCTTTTCTCTTACCTCCTCCTCTCTGTCTGTCTCCTACGCAAGTATAAAAAGCAGCGTTGAGTAGTGGCCTATCATTAGAATAATTAATTGTTCAATGAAGTGGCATTTTCGGCAGGAAGTACTCCAGCGGATGCTGTAAGACAGACATTAACACAAGTGAAGGCAGCAGCGAAAGGGAGGCTTTGTTTTGTGATAGACTCAATTCTTTATTTTTTCTCATTTCTTTTTGATGACCAGCCATATAAGCGTTGCAAAAATTAACCTTAATACAAAATTATCCTAATACAAAAAACATCAATTAATAGTATATAAAATATATGCAAATTTGCCATTCTTATATAAGGAGTTATTTGCAAAAATATGACTACATAAATCATGTTTTTTTTTTAAATGAACAGAAAAGCATGATTTCTGAACATTAATTACACAGTTTTGTATTGTGCAAATGGTTGTTTTATTTGTAAATGATATATGTTGCATATATATGTTAAGTTAAATGCAAAGCATAATGTCTACAATTATATGCACACTGAGTTAAAACTAAAAAATAGGCCAGCTGTTACTAAAAAGAAGAAGAAGAAAGAAAGAAAAGAAAAAAACAGCCTATCTGTTACACGTCATAAATGATTTCTTGACCATTAGCACTTTTTCTGCATCACAGCTATTCCTAGGGCATATTAAATCAGCGAGGGTACGTGTGTTTGGGGGGGCTGTGGTAGGACATCTGCGCCTGCCAGATAATTCAGTTAATTTCTATTCCCTTGAACCTGGAGGTGTTAATTTGGAAGCAAGGCAGCAGAGTCTGAAGAATGCCAATACGTCATTTGAATGATTAATGCAGTCGGGGGAATTGGGGGCCTTTGTTTACTCTTTCATTTTGACATGGCAAAGCAAGGAGGTGCGGTGCACGGCACTCAAGAGTTGAGGGCAACTTTTGTGGGCGTCCTGAGCTCGGTGTGCGGGAGTCTGTGTGCGACTGCAGAGGAGGTCTGACTTTAAAGTTGGAATATATAGCAGAGGATTACCATATGACTTCATTTAAGTCATCGCATTCAAAGTCTACTACCGTAGTGAGACTCAAAAGCAGCACAAACACATCATGTTCCAAAATCTGAAGGATACTGTAATTACAGGTAAAGGACGTAACATGTTCCAACTCATAAAAAAGGATTAACTGTCTTCTTCATTGTAGGATGAATGAACTCTATAATCTTAGTTTATTTGAACAAATAATTACAAAGAAAAATTGTCAGCGTTTAACGATAAGGTTTTATTTAGGCTATTAACATTACCTTACCACGTTTGATAACAAATAAAAAATGAACATATATTTTACAGCATTTATTAATCTTAGTTAATATCAAAATTATATAATAATAATACATTAACATCAATATTTTATTAACATTAAATGTATATAAGCGCTATAAAACAACTTGCTCTTTAGAAATGAATACATTTCACAAATACATATGCTTGTCTGGTATGTTTTTCTAAGAAGAAAACATCTTTTGTAACATCTTTAAGTTTAAACAGGTAATCCTTACTGTGTGCTTATTATTCAAATATCTACATGCAATTATTGATTCTAAGTTCCTAAATAAAAAAATCTAACCATGCCACTAAACCTTCTCTTAAACTTAACCACATTCCACCTAAAAAGTATTCTGCAGTACAGAATTAACACAATAGGAAACATAAACCCCCCTTTATTAAATTTTTTTAATTATATATTTTTATTATTATTAACTGTTAGGAAAACATACAGTCTGAAAAAACAATATAATGAAAAAATATCAATTGAAACTCCCCCCTCCCCCTCCCCTGCGGTCTCTTGAAACTGGGGTATCCAATGAATAGAAGTCAACAAAAAAAAAATTAAAAATACAGTATCAATATCAATTATGCAAAGTAAGGAAATCATTCTGGATCCTGATCATTGCTTTGTGCAATAAACATGGAGATTTTGTCAGCAGCAGTCCAGATCTTTAATGTAGTCATTTGAACCAGGTTCACTCGAGCTGTGGATAATTCCAGCATTATAATGTCCTGTTGTTGTACCAACCACTTGTACGTGTCAAAATTATGTGGAGGCAGCCAATGTTGGGCCAGCAGTTTTTTTTGCGGAAGTTAAGCCAGCCAGCCAAACAGCTTTTTGCGGCTTGGTGAAATTCAACGTAGAATCATCACAGTAACAGAATAGAAGGATTCACTGGTACAGGATATTCAAAAATTTTAGATAAGAAAACACACCTCCTTCCAAAACTTCTGTATTTTTTGACATTCCCACATCATATGAAAAAAAGATCCAAGTTCCTGGTCAGGACATTTATCACAGAGAGGACTAAAAGAGGCATTGATTAAACCCTCCTTTATTTTGATGTTTAGAAAGTAAGTTGACTACAGTATAACTAGTATTAGTAAACTGTCTGCTCTGCTCCACTAACAGACATCGGGAAGAACATCTTCTTAATCTACAAACCTTAAAGAGATAGTTCACACATAAAATGAAATTTCTGTCATCCTTTATTCCCCTTTCACTTCTTAAAAAAACGATTTCTCTTTCTTTCTTCTATTGAACACAAAATAAGCTGCCCCTAACAAGATGCCGCCCTGGGCAATCGCGCATATTGCCCATGCCTAAATGCGCCTCTGCAAACAAGGGAGAATAAATGATAAGGTAATATTCATATCAACCTGGATATCCCTTTAACCTACCAACCATTTGAAAAATACGGAAATTAGATGCAGTAGTAGGTCAAAGATCACTTATTGTATATCATCAACATGATGTACAAATGTTCCATCAAAACAAACTTTAACTATTCCTCACATCTCAAGAATGCGGTATCATTCATCAGCATAAATGAAACAGCATCACGTCTGCAGAAAATAAATGGCACCATACTGAAGCTGTACTCTGGGTTCAGGCGAATGACACACTCTCTTAGTCATTTGCCAGGCAGTTAGCGGGCAGGGTGTGCCAGACGTGTCCCTGAGCAGTGGGACTTGGCTGGGCTGCCAGCTGCCCCCGCAGGCCCAAGGTGAGATGAACTCATCTTGAGAGAGAGAGAGCTGACTGGCACAGGCATGCTCTACTGGCCAGAGAACAGGCAGGTGTCCCCGTCCCATTCCCGTCTTCCTCACTTCTCATGCCCAACCAAGTGCAGCAAGCTTTGACGGATATCCTGTCTGCTTTCCCTTTGAGCTTAGCCTCTCTCTCTCTATCTCTATCTCTCCCTCTCTCTGGCTTCTGTGCACTTGCTTGCTTTGCTTTCTTTTTTCCCTGCCCCATCACTTATTCATGGAACAGGTTCAACTCCCAGCACTGATGTCTGGAAACGACGCGTGGACACAGAAGTGACAGTGGGTGGTTTCGTGAGTGGTCAGCGGCGGATAATAGCAGCCAAGCGATGGAGGTAAAAAGGGCAGATAGCGTTAGAAATGCTCAGATTAATTGTCAGAGTTAGCAAATGGACATTGCGTTAGAATAGATCTAATACTTATTTAAAATGGAAGTAATGAATGGCAAGCCTTTAAATGGTACATTTAGTTAAATAAGTGGAATGAGGTGTCGATTTTTAAATATTAAAAATATTATCCTTTTTTAAGGTTTATGATGAAAATGGGTTATTATTATGTTTTGGAACTGCATCCTCACCTTTATATATAGAGGCCTGTAATGGATCAAAATAATTTGTATTGTTCCCAATCCTATTTGAGCTGATTTGAAAAAAGATACCCCATATAATAAATCTAAATGCATGTTTAGGTAATGTATTTTCCATTTTATTTTCATAAATAATTTGATAACATGCAGAAGATCAACACTCATGATATATTTGTGAAATGACTATACCCATTTTTATTCATTGCAATGTGGAAAATGATTTCTTCATCTACATTTGTTGTGTCACTGACAAAAGGTTTATAATAAATTAAATTAATGATATAAATGATGTATAAACCCCAAATAATCTATTAAATAATAAAATTTAAATAATTCATATCATGTTAAAACTGACCACATGCATATATTCCTTTTACTTGACACTATTTTCAAAACCATCCAACCCCATGTTATTGCTGTAATATTACACAAAGTAGGTTATAATAATATACACATTTGTATATGCCATTATGCAAATTTCATTACGTGTTAGCGTTATTTTACATGCATTTTAAACATGCAAGGTACGTGGAGAATGCACTTTGACAATGCATTTTATTTATTCATTTATTTTTTTAATGAGATGATGACTCTCTTTAAAATATAACTCTTGTCAAAACACATTTGAATAAGATGCTGTAAATCCTTAATGAAATACATACTGTATTAGTGCGTGTCTCAGAGGAATTTAACATGGTGCTAAATCACTCTATAAATAGATCACAAACCAATTAAGCCCGTGATGGCTAATCCATGATGGGCCTGTATATGCAAGGTCTCTCCCCCCTCCAATCCTCTGTAATGTTAGAAAACCAGAGTGATGGCTTCCTCATAGTTCGCCTGTCCACATTCATTTCATACACCGGAGAGAGCACATCTGCGTTTCCCATCCTCCCTTGTTTTAAAGTCCCTCTAGGTGCATTTAAATTAAAAGCGGTTGAGGTTTATAAAACGCTAGATTCACCGATAATCTGAGGTCTGATGTGAACCCAAACCAAGCCAGCGTTTAGAGAAGCACGCTAGTGACATTATTGACATAACATGTGTTGCAGTTTCTGATTGGAACGTCTGGAGAAAGAAATTTGCATGCCTCCTTAGAATCATTAACACTTACATAACTCGGCTAACGTGAGTGCTGTGGTGAGGTGTGTGTGTGTGTGTTTTCATGCTCCAGAGAGACTGAGGCGTTAGCTGCAAATCCTGCCTGCCGTCAGTGTTTTATCCTTGGCCTAAGAGCTGCCTGATCAATGGCCCTACTCTTTTGAACAGCAAAACCCTACTGAACTTTGAAAGCTTTTCACTCATCACACCGTCACCTCGGGCCAAAGCCAGGGAAACGACCAGGAGAATACAAAATGCAAGAAGCATGCATTTTTTAAAATAAAAGAATCGGACGAACTGATGAAAGTCTTCAGAGAGAATTCCATCACTTCTTTAAAACGAAAAAATGACATGAGAATTATGTGAGGAGTCAGCCAAGCTTGGGATTTATAAAACACTCAACAAATACCCCTTTGACTGAATAAATGTAAAAGTACTCTGTTCAATTATGCTGGCAAGGTGGAGAATTTAACCCCTTGAGGATCTCCTGGAATCTGGAAAAGGCGCTAATGTTGCCTGTATGTTGCCAAAACCCATCACTGCTAACACACTCTCTCTCGCCCCCTGCCAAACGTCTGGATCTCCTTTAAGTTGTTACTTATTTCTGTAGACAGATGTGAGTGCTCTTGAGCACCGATATATTTTGTCAGCAATGTGCCCTTCATGCTAACCCTCATTATATATCATAAAATAGCCGAAAAACTCATATGTGCATTGATTTTTGCCTGAGGCCTCTGTGTGTGCGCTTAAAGCTAAGAACTCCAAGAGCTTCAGAGAGCATGACACGAGCAAGACTATTTGGCAACAAGTTATAACCTTTGATATTCAACAACCTTAAGACAACCAAACCTACTGGAAGCTACTACCTAAAGTTGTTCAAGTAACTCAAGCAGTAGCCAGCAGTGGCTAAGCAATGCCAAGGTCATGGGTTTGATACCTAGGGAATGTATGAAGTAATGAAATATTTACGTGTAGTTCGGATAACAAGAAATAGGTCAAAAGTAGCAAAGCGTGAGTGTTTATATTTACAGCTGATTACTATGAAAATCAACTCATTAACAGTTTTGGCGTTTTCAGATTCAATTTTAGTGTCAATGTAAATGTGCACTTGAAACAGGACTTTAGAATGGCACACAAAAAAGAAGGAACACAAGGATTCTAAACACTGGAAAAGATGTAAACATACTTGTACATGTATTTACATGAAGTTTGACAACATGTGGAGTCTGGTGAGCAAAATATTATTTGAATTAGAATTTTTATTTTTTAAATGGGATGGCCCTTTAAGATGAACCATCTTATTTTCGAAGGGGTCCCTAAGAAATACATAAATCAAACAGAGTTCAACACATCATAACAAACATAGAGTACAGCTAAACAAAACAAGCAAACAAGCAGCACACTTCACCTGAACCCCACAATCTAAACCTATAGGCAAGGCAAAGCAAGACAAGGCAAGTTTATTTAGATAGCACATTTCATACACAGTGGCAATTCAAAGTGCTTTACATATACAGGAATAAATCAGACAACAAAATCAAAACAAATAAAGTGATTAAAAACAGATTAAGCTTACAAAAACATATATTAAAAAAGTACAAACAATTTTATATACAAATAAATAATAAACATTTAAACTGGAACCAAAATGAATAACTTTTACAAGTTGTTTCCAAAAAGTAAAATAAATTAATCCTGAAAAGACTAAATAACTTAACTGATCTTAAAGAAGAAGAGAAATTATTCCAGTCAAAAGCACCTTTGTATTGATCTACAGCCACTTTTTGTTGTAATCATTGGTACAAAATCATCTGTTGCATATGTTGATGAGAAAATGAGGAGGCAAATGAAAAAAAAAACTGCTTTAAATAAGAAGGGCAACTAAAATAAACACATTTAAAAAGAAACAAATAAAAGTGATATTTTCTACAGAACTAAGGCTGAAGCAAATCAAGAGATTTATATAATATGCAATGATGGGTCCCATACAGACACCTTAAAACAAACCTACATAAAGAGTTGAAGACAGTTTTTAAAGGTTTTTAATTAATATCAGAGGTATTGTTAGAAATAATATCAGCATAAGAGAAATATCAGAGAAATAATTTTTTTCTTACTTGAAATTAAAAACAGTTAATAGGATGATAAAAAGAACCTAAGCACCGTTTTGCCTTTTTATTATAAAATCAATATGAGGTTTAAAGGATAATTCAGTATCTAGACAAAGACCTACAATGTAAAAAAATCTGTAATTGTACGATTTATTTCCGGCAGCTGGGGTGCCGTAAAAAAAAAGAAGTAAAATAACGACCGTTAAATTACAGAAATTTGCCGTAAAATAACGGATAAATTAAATTACAGAAATTTGACGTAAAATAATGGATATATAAAAATTACAGAAATTTACCAGAAATTTTAATTTAAGGAAATTTCTGTAATTTAATATTTTATGTATTTATTTATATTGTATTTTATTTTACGGTAAATTTCTGCAATTTAACATTCGTTATTTTACTTTTTTTTTTTTTGGTAGCCCAGCTGCTGGAAATAAACCATAAAATTACGGATTTGTTTTTTACAGTGTAGATATTTAAATTCGTCAACATTAGACAACTGTGACCCATCATCAAATCTTACATCTATGTCTACTGAGTGTAACCGCAGAGATTTTTTTAAAAGAACACCATACTGAACGACTAATAATAGTATCATCTGCATAAATTGAATCTAGCAGATTATTCTTACCCATCTAAAATTAATTAAGATAATATTTATTTCTACCTAATTAGAAAATGTATTTAATAAAGAAAAACACTTGATTGATTAGAAAAGTGTTTTGTTGTTGTTGTTATTTTAGCATTTTTATTTTTATCTTTACTGTTTTCATTTTAAATGTAGTGTCATTTAGTATTATTTTATTATTTGTGCAAATTTCTCCCCCCCCCCCCCCCCCTCTGTTTATTAAATTTCGATAAATTTCATATAAATTAATAACAAAATGATTTTAATTGTATGGCTTTACTTTTAGTTAACTTTAATAAATATATACTTTTAAATTCAAGTAAGTCCTGAATTTTATGGCCAAAATTGTATCAGGTTTTTTTTTATCTGAAATGTAACTGTATCAACTAATTACCCATGGGTCATTATGATATCAACCTGACATCTTCATCCTTGATCCAATATATAATCACTGCCAAAACCCTTTAGAATCCTTCAGAGTCCGTTTACAGAGTGGAAAAGCCATTGTTTTGTGGTCAGGTATAAGTTTCCCACTGCTGCACTTTTCGCTGCAGGTTTGACCTCTTTAGCTGTTCTACATTTATACCCTTTTACAGTCCCACAACAAAAAAGTGGAGCCAGAACAAAGCTCGACAATTACAGTCAGAAAGAGCTCATCGCTGTGGGGCAAGGTGGACAGAACAGAGCCACGCTCATCTTACACGGCTGGCAGAAGACATCCAGCCCATCAGGAGCCACTGAGAGGAAACAGGACGGGGAATTCCAAACAAAGACAGCACAGGCAAGTTGATTCTTGCAGAAACAAAAGCATTTTCTTCCAAAAAAAAAAAAAAGAAGAAGAAGTTGTGGTCACTGTTTTGGCACGCAGTCTTCGTGGTGTTCAAAAGCATTTAGAAGTACAAGCCAAAAGACTGACGTCTCAGCCTTTTAAAGAGGATAAGGTCGGACTAATTTTCATTACCGTACCTGAGCGTTTACTACCGAGTACATTATGAATTTATCAGCGGGTGCTGTAGGTGGGCAACGTACACACAGGGAGAAGCCAAAGTCGTCTCTCAGTGACTCTCCATGGTGTCACACTCCACAATAACACTGTAATGTCATTCTGAAATAAAGAAGTTTTGCACATGAGTGGCTCTGCTTTTGTCCTCGGGGTTACTTTATGAAATTAAAATAGAGTGAATGAGACTCCCTTTGAAGGCCAGACAGATAGAGCGAGGGAATGAGAGAAAGAGAGAGAGAGTGGGAGAAAGAAGGGGGCTGGGGGCAAGCAATAGGAGCGCAATTAAAATTGCACACACTGGCGAAATCTTTTTCTTTTAAAGCACAAGTCCTAGCCCTCTTTAGGGAGCTCATCAACCCCTTCTCCTTTTGAAGATTTCACAGTGTGTTTTTTTTTTCCTCTCTGGTTTTAGGCAGACAACGAGGTGCTGGCCGCTCCATTATGGCCTTGTTTGCTCCTCGTATGCAGGATCATCCATACAATAAAGGCGAAATTAAAAGTTCTCAGATGTGCGGCACTGTTGGCACATGCTGCTAGCGTACGCATATTCTCTCTGCCCCCGGATGGATTGAAAATACCACGTTCGCATGGGAGAGAAGGCCAGAGAGGAGAAAACGTGAGGGGCTGAATTCTGCCTGTCAGTGAGGTGCTGCTGTTAAATGGTGTATTTTAAATGCTTAGGCTGCTATATATGCGCCCTAGTTAGTGGGCTGTTTCACACTTATAGGGGGAAAAAATCTGCCAAATGTGGTCATTTACTCACCCTTTGTGTTGTTCCAAAACTTTGTTTCTTATGTGTAGCACAAAAGAAAAAAAGTTTAAATAATATACTAACCATTTTTTCCATGTGAATGTAATTGCTTTGAAGCTTCAGAAAGTATGTAAATGCATAGTAAAGAATTATAAAAGTTGTGTTTCATGCTCTTCTGAAGCCATAGAATAGCTTTGTGAGAGGAACAGAATAAAACATAAGTCATTATTATTCACTTACGGTCTTAACATCTGCTCTAGCTTTCTTTTGCATGAAGAGAATAATCAGTACGTGCTAAGCAAGTTGGCTAGTGCTATGTTAATGTTAAGGCAACACATCTACTAAGCAAAATCTAACTAGCAACAACAGAAAAAAAGCATTTCGCTCGATGTTCTGAACACGCAGAAAGATGCAAAACTAGACAAGTAACTGTATGTGACTAAACAACTCAACAATGGTAAACACGTATTAAAACCCATCAACCTGCAATCCCACATTCACCAACAGGTAAAGCAAAGTGACTTTTATCTCACAATTCTGTGCTTATATAATAATTTTTGACTTTCACCCCCAAACAATTTACAGAAAAAAGGCAGAATCAGAAGATTTTTTTTAGAATCTTTTTTTTCCTCTCATTTGTTTCAGGCAGAATTATTTTTTTTTTGCCCTCAAAATCAGTAAGATCAATTTCTGACTTTATTTCTAACAATTGAGTTTCTTTAAATTTTTAAATTTATATTATGAGAGATTATGTTTATATCTCAAATTTCATGATATATACATTTAGATTTGTGAGAAGACAAGACAGAAACTCATCTGTATGATAAAAATAAGAATTGTGAGAAATATTTAATTTAGTTTATTTGTTCATTTATTCATTCATTTGTTTGTTCATTCATTCATTCATTCATTCATTCATTCATTCATTCATTTATTCATTTATTCTTCTTTTTTTAAATGATGTGAAAAAAACCCAGCTCAATAGTTTATTATTATTGTAGTTATTATTTTCTAGTCCAAGAATTGCAAGTTTCTATGATGAGCTTAATGTACATCTGAAAAAGCAGTTGTTTGATTCATGACTTAAAAAAGATCATTATTCATCTCAGAATAATTTTAGACTTTATATTACTAAAGCTCACTAGAATGTCTTTTAGATACACCATCATGAAGCCTTGGAAACAGCTCTGAAAGTATTTACAGAGTAGCAGAACCTGATTTTGCCAAGTGCAACATGTTCCTTGATCAACATTTTTTTTTCTTGATTGTGGAATATTATCACAATCAACCAATCAGATTTACTGTAAGTGTATAAGTTTACAGTTGACGTTAAATAGGCTTGAAATCATGGACAGGTGCTTTTACCCCATTGTTATTCACCTATTATCCTTCTTATTGTCTGGATTAAGTTTGGATTGAATTTTCAGTCAGGAATGATAGTCCAGGACAAACTAAATATGTCAACATGTTGTTTTGCTAACTCTGCAAAATATGGACGTGTTCTTGTACTGTTGTCAGGTGTGCTCTAGCGAAATGGGCTGATCATACAGATGGAGCGGTTAGCTATGTCTCCGTGCATCGAGGAACAGAGTAATGGACAGGGATGAATCATTGATCTGACTCTTTTGACTGCATTCCTGTTTTTACATTTCTCTAATGACAGCTGTTCCAAAGACAATCTGGAATGTTTCCAGTGTCAAATCAGCCTTATCCAGAGCAAGCTTCACCTCTTGACACACAAATACTGTGCATAATTTAAATTAAATCAAGTATAACATAACTTTGGTTCAAACTATAAAATGTAATTTAATCTAAATCAAAAATGTTTATTGTTTTCAAGAAAATGAGATATAAACAAAGAAAAATATTGTTTAATATAGAGACACTATATATATATATATTATATATAAGTATATATATAAATATATATATATAAAAGTATAATATTGCTTTGGACCAACCTAAAAATGACTAATTAATTACAGCAAAAATCTATAAATTAGCCTCAAATTATAGTTTTGACTTGGTTGAAAAAAAATATATATATTTTAATATTAATCAAAATATTTATTATGTGCAAATAATAAGAAAAGTAAAATCAGAAGTAAAATGTAGTTTTTATAGACGATGAATTAATTGAACTTTAGTTTGACTTAAACTCTAAATCCAAGGAAAGTTGTACTTTCGACTAAACTATATTAAATACATATAATGTTAGACTGTTGCTAGTTACTTTATTTTCAATAGCAAAGTAAACTATCTGCTAATAATTTCAGTATATGAATATACATAATGGCTATACATACCACATAAAATCTTTTTTCTCATTTGGTCACATGACATGAAAACTGCTGGAATAAAGTGAAAATATTACCTTGAAAACTTTACTTTCTTACTTCACACAAGTGAAATTTTATCTTTGGCTTCACCACACAACCACATCAGTGTTCACATCACATCACTGTAAAAAAAAAAAAAGCTGGGTTCCACACAATCGGCTTGTGTTGGGACAACATGAAGGAATTTAGTTAATTTATTAGTTTTTACAAATTTAAGTGGATTGTTTTATTTCATTTAAAATAAGTAGTTTGAACAAATAGCAAACTTTTTTTGAGTGCATATCACTGAAAACAGGCAACCCAAATACATCCAATATCATCACATAAATCACATTAAAAACTCAATTAAACCACACTCATACTTAAAACCCAGTATTTAAAATTGTAACAGCAGTCAGCACATTTCATACACATTTTACTTTACTTGAGGTTGTCTAAAATGTCTTTTTGATGGCAAAAGCTGAAATTTTAAATTTAAGGGAAGGGAACAATCTTCAATAATGACATATGCTTTCTGTTTAATTCCCATTAAATACATTTCATTTAGTTATCTTTGCTTTACCTACAGTTGCACTGGCAATTTTTACTTCTCGACACAGTTTTTGCTTTTCTTTAATTAGCAACAGTCCATACCATGCAATCATGTTAAAACTCACAACACTTTCAACCAAATTCTTGTATACCAGAATATCTTGACTCACGCTAAGTTTTTGTAACCTTCTAATAAAGTAAAATCTCTGGATTGCTTTAAAAAAAAAAAAAAAAAAACATCCTACATTGGGCGCCACGGTGGCGTAGTGAGTAGCATGTTCGCCTCACAGCAAGAAGGTTGCTGGTTCGAGCCTCGGCTGGGTCAGTTGGCATTTCTGTGTGGAGTTTGCGTGTTCTCCCCGTGGTTGCGTGGGTTTCCTCCGGGTGCTCCAGTTTCCCCCACAAGTCCAAAGATATGTGGTACAGGTGAATTGGGTAGGCTAAATTGTCCGTAGTGTATGAGTGTGAATGAGAATGTATGGATGTTTCCCAGAGATGGGTTGCAGCTGGAAGGGCATCCGCTGCGTAAAACAAATGCTGGATAAGTTGGCAGATCATTCTGCTGTGGTGCCCCTGGATTAATAAAGGGACTAAGCCGACAAGAAAATGAATGAATGAACATTTCCAGCAAATGTCAATTTACTATCAATAAATGTTCCTTAATATTATTTTTCACATAGTTTTTCACTTAATCCAATATAAAAATGTACTTTTTCAATGTGTTTGTTGTGAGGTCATGTGTTAGAATGTCTTTGGTGATGCATCAAGATTAACCTGTTTCCTGAAAAGACGGTATGCATGCAGGATGGTGCCTGCTTAATCTACAGATGTGCTGCAACACTGCAGACCCCCCCATCCATTATACGGCTGTGTGTTGTGATAGGTTCAGGACATTGCAACAGGGCATTATGGTTTCATAAATGATAATTTATGCAACCATGTTAAAATCTGGCCACAAAGCTTCATCACTGAGCTCTTTCTTGCGTCTTACCAAGTTAATTACTAGGTCAAAAAAGCAATTTGTACCATCGAAGAACAGACCTCTTTCCAAACACCTTGCGCATTATGCAAAAATGGCAGATGCTGGTAACACCTCCTGAACAAGCTGGTGCAAGGGTGAGAATGACGGATGAATGCGGAGAGGCATTTAACGCATTGATTCTGTTTATTTGTTTATTTTTGTAGCACTCAGAGAAGACAAACTCATAGATGTACCAAATCTGAAAAATGTATACATTAACGCAGTTTGTGTTACAGTATATTTATGTGAGTTTTTTCATAAATGTGATATTTATGATTTTTTAAACTGATGTAATGGTTTGCATTTATCATTTAAATGGCTAATTTGTGGTACTTTTAAACATGTTTTTCTTTACTTTACTGAATTATTTAAAAAATCAAGTGGTCATAACTTTAAATCTGGCAGTAAAATAGAAGAGGATCGGGAATAACCTTAAGAAGTAGTTTTTTCCCTTTTTTATTTATTATTTCTAAATGTATTATTATAATTATTTTCAATTTACACAATTTCCTGTAAAATTTCCTGGTTTACATGAATTTGGTAAACTAAATTGTCCATATTCTGTGTGTGTATGTGTGAATGAGTGTGTATGGGGGTTTTCCAGTAACGGTTGCAGCTGGAACTGCATCTGCTGCGTAAAACATATGCTGGATAAGTTGGCGGTTCATTCCGCTGTGGTGTCCCCAGATTAATCAAGGGAAAAGCCAAAAAGAAAATGAATTGAGGAATAAATAATAATAATACTTTCATAATAATACATAAAGTGAATAACAAAAAAATCTGATTCTCACAACCATCTACATCACACATTAGATAAGTTTTAACTTTATCTGTTATTTTCAGATGCCTGTTATTTACAAATTCAGTTTTTATACCTCACTTTTTCTCATTGCAAGATAATAACTTATACTGCTATTAATTAATAAAGTCAAAGAAAAACTATTGTGAGACAAACTCACATTTTAAAGATTTAAAGTTATATATGATATAAACTCAAAATCAATAAAAAAATGTATTTGTTATTCAAACAAGTGCATTTTAAATCTGAAAGTTTAAATAAGCAATAAACAAATTGATTCTGATATCACATAGGTCAATAGTGTGACAACCCAATCAACAATAACATCGTAAATAGAATCAAACAATGCAACATATTAATTATTAATACCACAATGCATGCTGGGAAAATGTGAATAGGACTGAACAAAACATTTTTCCCTCATTTGCTCTTACAATATTTCAAATACATATTTTATACATATATTAAATACATAAATACACAAATTAATTATAAAAAATATTTACATTAATTACCTGAAGAAAATTGATTTGAAATAAGTACAGTATAGGACTACCACAGTACATAGAACAAAATAAGGCAGAGGGAGAGAGAAAGAAAGAAGAGTGAATGATAAAACATGCATGTGAGAAAACAGTGAAACAACAGCTAGCGGCATCAGGCCCAAACACAGTCAAAGGAAAGAGAACAAGAGAAAAGAGAAACACTTTAATGCCGCAAAGGCTGAGTAAGTGATTCTCTTTCAGCCAAAACAGGGGCGTTGACATCACAAACAATAGATTTGATCCACTTGATGCACGACACGCACAGAGTGACTGTGTACCTGCTTTTAGCTCTGTTGCATCTGATGCTTTTCACAGACATACTCTGGGCATAAAGGCAGAAGGAGCTAAGCTAATGTCTGTATACAGTATGCATGCATGTGTGTGTGTGTGTGTGTACTGGCTCTATGCTGCCCAGGGCACGAAAGTGTTTGCGTGTTTACTTCAGAGCCAAATCGGGAGGCAATGAAGGGGACAGGCCACAGCTTTCAGCAACATGTCAACTGGACACATTAACTCATAAAATATCCTCTGTGCACATGAAAAATGCAGGCTGACTCCAGGAGAAGGGTATGTATAATTGATTCAAATGAGGAGCTCTTCCCTGCCAGGGAGCGTGTGCTCGGTTTGCCAGCTGCTGTGCTGGGAGATCAGAATGTAGGCCAGAGGAAGAATAAAGGTGCTCTGGACACAGCCTGACCCGATGAGAGAGAGAAAAAGAGAGAGAAAAGGAAAGAAAGGATGCACCGCATCAAGCCCCAGGCCATGAGATGTACTGTATGACGTTAGTAAGACTTCAGCCAAATGCCGAGCATCACAGCATGTGCATCAGCAGATGCAGGAGAACCATGTAAACTCTTAGATGAATAAACATGAAAGGCAAGGCAGTCTAAAAGGTTTGAAGTTAAAGGGGTCATGAACTAAATCCAGTATAGGTGGCGCTGTGTCTTCTTCTTCTTTTTTTGGAGCAAAGTCTGCATAGAATTGTCTCTTGTTTTAAAACAAATCTGTACAGTAAAATCAAGCTTACAAACTACTGAAAACAACATTACTGACAAAATCTGCACATGGAGGAATGTTTTTGCATCGCCACACAACATTTTCTCACTGCCTACAACATGTGTCAGTTGCAGGACGAGGCTAAATTAGCAATGATGTAGATGTAAGTGTTGATCTTTTAAAGAGGTGCACTGGACAAATGACATGACAAAAAGGCAGCAATGCCTTTCTTATGCTAATTTAACTAGGTTAATAAGTTAATCAGGCTTCAGTTAAACTGTTTTGATTATAAGAAATTAAACTTCATATTTTTAGCCAGTTTGACTGTGTTAAGCTGAGATAAATTTGAGTTCTGAAAGTTATAGTACAATGATCTCTTTCGTCAAACAATCAGAAGCAGTGCGATTAAACAGTTCATTTAAACTTTAAATGCTGGCCCAGGGCGCCACGGTGGCGTAGTGAGTAGCACGTTCGCCTCACAGCAAGAAGGTCACTGGTTCAAGCCTCGGCTGGGTCAGTTGGCATTTCTGTGTGGAGTTTGCATGTTCTCCCCGTGGTTGCGTGGGTTTCCTCCGGGTGCTCCGGTTTCCCCCACAGTCCAAAGACATGTGGTACAGGTGAATTGGGTAGGCTAAACTGTCCGTAGTGTATGAGTGTGAATGTGTGTGTATGGATGTTTCCAAGAGATGGGTTGTGGCTGGAAGGGCATCCGCTGCGTAAAAAATATGCTGGATAAGTTGGCGGTTGATTCCGCTGTGGCGACCCCGGATTAATAAAGGGACTAAGCCGACAAGAAAATGAATGAATGATGCTGGCCCAAATGTTAATGACATTTGTTGTTGAAAAATAATTATTAATACAACTTTCTTATAATTATTCTCATTGTTGGGGGTAATGCATTACAAGCAATGCTTGTAATATTATTACTTTTATAAGTAACAAGTAATGCATTACTTTACAAATTAAGCAATAATATTTGATTTCCTTTTTTTAAAATCTAATGTGAGTTGCATTTTAGTTTAAATAATAAGCTTTTAAAAAATACATTTGTGATTTAAAATGAACTTGCACTAAATGAGAGAATAGGCGCCACGGTGGCCTAGTGGGTAGCACGTTCGCCTCACAGCAAGAAGGTCGCTGGTTCGATCCCCGGCTGGGCCAGTTGGCATTTCTGTGTGGAGTTTGCATGTTCTCCCCGTGGTTGCGTGGGTTTCCTCCGGGTGCTCCGGTTTCCCCCACAGTCCAAAGACATGCAGTACAGGTGAATTGGGTAAGCTAAATTGTCCATAGTATATGTGTGTGAATGAGAATGTATGGATGTGTTTCCCAGAGATGGGTTGTGGCTGGAAGGGCATCCGCTGCGTAAAACAAATGCCGGATAAGTTGGCGGTTCATTCCGCTGTGGCGACCCCGGATTAATAAAGGGACTAAGCCAAAAAGAAAATGAATGAATGAATGAATAAATGAGAGAATAAGTTTTCACGATCGCCTCACAGCAAAAAGGTCACTTGTTCGAGCCCCAGCTGGGTCAGTTGTCGTTTCAGTGTGTAGTTTGCGTGTTCTCCCCATATTCACGTGAGTTTCCTCCAAGTGCTCTGGTTTACCCTAACAGTCCAAAGACGTTCTATGAATTGGGTAAGCTAAATTGTTCGTAGTGTACGTAAGTGAATGGGAGTGTATGAGTGTTTCCCAGTGATGGGTTGCAGCTGTAAGGACATCGGCTGCATAAAACATATGCTGGATAAGTCGGTGGTTCATTCCACTGTGGCGATCCTAGATTAATAAAGGGACTAAGCCGAAGAGAAAAAGAATTGATGAATGAAAAGAAAGAATGCAGTCCCTGTGGTGACAGACATAAACAAAGATGGCAAGCCAGAGCCTTATATTTCTGTTACGGAATCTATTCTCATTGTATTGAACACATCAAATAAAAGGAAAAGAGGATTGTCTCAATGCACAATGATCTAACAAATTAGACAAAAAGTACACGAGTAGCAAACACATTGCTTTAAATTTATAATCTGGATATACGGCATAACTCTGGAGTCAGGAAGTTCTCCGAAGATAACGCTATCCTACATTATTATTTTGTATGTGTTTTTGTAAAGGTAAATGAAGGTGTAGGTTATACAGTGTGTTAAGAGCTCCACTATAAAAATAAAGAAAAAACCCTGCAAGTTCTGAAAGTCAGACCTCAGTCAGGTAAGAAAGAGTAATGCAAAAGTAACTCAAAAGTAACATAATCATTACTTATCAAAAAAAATTATAATGCAATTAGTTAATTTTTGGGGGAGTCAACTCAATATCAACTCAATATTTTAATGTACTACTTTCAAAAGTTACTTTGCCCAACACTCATTATTGTCACAAGGTCCAAAAATAGCACAGTTGAACAAATGTACTGTTGTCCCTGTAATGTTTTTGCTTTAATATTGTAACAAGAATAACGTAACAGGAATTAGAGATTCACTCATCTTCGGCTCGGCCATTCTAAATCTCAAGTCTTTATTAACCTGTATAAGTTCATGAAATGTTTAATAAAATGCACTGTTTGAACCTTCTGTTTAAAGCACATTCCTATTTGATTTTGGAGTTGGATGAATATCAAAGCATAGCCACAGCTTTCCTTAAACACCATCATCAACGTGGAAAGATGAAAATTAAAGTGCACATTTTGAAGACTGCATACATGCTCTAGTACCACTGTGGAACCCCTGGAGTGACATATGGGAACCCGCATAATAAAGCGAAATAACAGAGAACAAAAATAGCAAAACAGTCCTTATATGTCATGTCCATGAGTGACAGCAGCAATCAGACAAATCTATATAATTCCATTGCATTCGGCTTTGCTAAGCTTGTGTTTGCTCTTAGATTAAAATATTACAGAACTCTGCATATAAACGTACTTACTGAGTCCTGTGCCATAGAAAGAAAAAGAGGCCTGCATATATTGTTTTTTTTAAAGGGGTGAAAGCTGGTTTATTAAGCCTTTTAGCACTCCCCCCAACAAGCGTCTCCACCCCCAGGACAAAGGTCCTGCCAGTTGCGTCTACGCACAGCAATTACCCCGGCCAAATCAATGGCCATTGTTTCTGCTGGTAACCTTGCGAATAAATCAGGCTTTAGCTTGAAAGTAGTTAACGCTACCGTTTCTGCCGCCCAGTCTTCAAGGTCATTATCTGATTTAGTCAGAGAAAAACACTGTGCCTTTCCTCCTCTTGTTTTCCTTTTTCGTTTCCTTTTTTTTTTTTTTTTTCTCTCTCGTCTTGCAGTTGAATGGCAACCCCTAATCAAGTCTTGACTGAACACCGATTTTAATCACCCATCACACAGGGCTGCCAAATTCCTACAGGCAAATAGCCATGAAAAATTTACCAGCAATTCCTCACCTTGTACCGCGCAGCTATTTGTTGTTCTGCTTAAATGTATAAAATAATATATTATTGAGTGGCCAGTGTGCAGGGAGGCATAGATGAAGAAGGCATGGAGTGATTCCAAGGTCAGCACTCTATGCCCGGGGACTAGACAATCGATATCATTTAGTCAATAACTTCTTTATTACTCCACCATCACTCCCAGCAAAATGATTTCGGAGTTAAAACACATTTTTTTGGTATAAGCAGTTCATAGAATATTGAGCAACCACATTAAAGTATAAAAACACAATGCAGTTTTTTTTTTTGGTTGGCCCGTTCCAGTGAGGTCAGCGCCAGTGCCCATCAGTGCTACTGTAACCTTCCTTCCTTTCTTATTAAAGCAGGGTCTCTCACAGGGGGCCAATTATGTGATGCGGTAAGCACACAAACCTGTGTGGCAGCGCGTGCAGTGACAGTCGACGTCCCCCCGTCCCAACGGTGTGCCTGCGTTGAGTTTTTACAATGCAATCCCTGCACGCAATAACTGCAGCGCCTTGGGTGAAGGACACAGAGACGCAATAAATATGGATGCAAAACCAAAAATAATATTATAATAGTACATAAAAGACGCCACCATCTTCCCCTATCCGGCAGCATACAAGTGGCGCTTTACTGCAGCTTGTAAAAGTGCTTTATCACCTGCCACCGCATGCACAGAGGAGAGAGGAATGACACATCGCCTTACCAGGTTGCATTAGAGGCATTTTGCATCTTACTTTTCAAAGATTCCACAGTTTTCTCCTGCATTTTCATTGGTTTCGTAACAAATTACACAGTTAGTCGCATTTTATTGTGCTTTTCTTGAATGCACTTGCTGTAGACAGTTTCAGTTAGTCATTTTTCCAGCCCAATCTCAGGAGGAAACTTGAAAAGTGTCTAATTTGTAAGAATTCACATAACTTCATATGTATGAAAATTGAAGATTTGTAATAGGAGGTCATTTCTGTAAATTTAATTCTAAATTGGTGACTAAAAAGAACAAAATCAAAGCACAACCGCTGCTCTTTACAAAAAATCATCAAACTCTAAGGAAGTCAGGCATTTGGCTTGACAGACGCTCCTCAGCAGAGGCCTCAGGTGATCTGCATGCCCATTAAGAAAGCCCAGGTGAGGACTTTATTCAATGGAGTAATCCATGAGTGAGGTGAACAAACAAAGTCTCCCTCTGACGAATGGCTCTGCGGTCAGTAACACTTTGGACCTGACCCAAGTAAGAGAGAGAAAACCAACCACAATATCAATGATGCTTGCCATGGAAAATTCCTCTCCAAAAGAATGACTTAGGAAAATAGCTATATATTTTATTGTTTCTCAGAGGAATGCTTTTCTTTGGAAGTGCTTCTTCTTCAATTTCATTTGGTCAGTTTGATGATTTTTTCCTATCATTTAAATCAGCCGACAAGGTGGAAGACAGTTTCTTTTACTTTTTTTATTATTTCGTAGTATTATTATTATCATTGAGTGGAATTTCTACTGTTGATTTAATAAAGAAATCAGACTGCAGACTTAAAAAGTAAAGTATATATTTTTTTTTTCATGATTGGTCTTCTATCCTCAAGTGGTTCCAAATTTTTTGTTTTTTGAGTTTTTTATTCTGTTGGGCACAAAAAAGATATTTGGAAGAAAGCTGAATACCTGTAACTATCAACTTCCATGATAGGAAAACAAATTCAATGGAAGTCAATGGTTACAAGTGCAATCAGCAGAACACTCCACTAAAACCACTTCACACACTAGTTGAGTTCTTGTGAAAATCCGATCAGACAAGCGTTGAGTGAACCAAAACACAAAGAATGCTGGGTAACTTCAGTGTAAATTTGATTATTAGTCTTGCTGGTTGACCTGTGCCTCATGGTCAAACAAAAAGCACAAGAAAAAAAGTAGAAGTATTTCAAAGGCTTTACAGTTCCTTTGGTGTACTTTTTCTCTTTTCTTTCTTCGCACAGAGAGAGAGAGAGCTGTTTTAGACTGAATGAAGCGCATTGCTTTGCTAGCAGATTATGTGGGTAGTCTGTGTGCAAAAAGCTACAGTAAGGTCTAAAAGATCACAGACAGGGTCAGACAATGTGAGTGTTGTTTTACTGAGAGCAGACCCTTGCAGACTCTTTAATAGCAGCCATTTCCTCCCTGTCTCTCTCTCCAGACGGAGAGCTTTAAGGGCTCGATGGCTCTGATCCTTCAGCCCTGCACCCCAACACACTCAAAACAAACACATAGCACTCATTTCTAACTGGAATACAGTGAGAGGGGGAAATAATTAGGAAAATTCTTAAACCTCACATCCCAATTACACAAATTCATTGATTGCTAATACTATATGATGAAGTTGGCAAACAACAGCCATTGGAATCCGACAGAGAATTGTAATTATAAGTCAGTTTATTTAAGCAACACGCAACCTTTAGAACTGGTACTGCAAACATGCAAACAATAATTATGTTAATAATAATAATAGTAAGAGCGCATATAGAAATTATGTAAGTGAAAATGACACAGTCACTGTAAAATACAGTGTTTGTGAGACTCCCAAGTATTGCATGAGACTTGCCTTTCCGTGCACACGTTTTAATGGAAATCTTAATAGCATAGCAAGCATTTCATATTTTAAAAGCCTGCAGTCAGCATGACTCGCTGAATTAACATATAGCGTTGCAGACTGAGCGATTATATGGCATCGATTTACAAGCCCCCCGCGCGGAGGAGACACATTTTCTACAGCACATGTTGGTCGCGGCTCATCCGGTCTTAGCGCCACAGATACAGCGATACACGACAGAGACCTTTAATAATGAACGATAGCACTCAAAATGTATAAAAGGGGGAAAGAGAAGCACTTTTTTCAGGCATCCAAGCGGCATGTCGTATGAGAGATTAGCCTTTAAAAATTAGACATGTTGATGACACGTACAAGCCGATGCATATGAAATATTCCCTTTTTATTCCCTCACTCTCTCTATACCCTGTACCTTTTTTTCCCCTCATTTTCAACCATCATAAAGAGCAGTGGAAAACATCAGCACATCAACGCACTGCTCCTCCAGCTTAACATTTCTGAGCAGCGATGAATCATTCAAGGCTTAATGTATTCAGGACAGGCCAGGACCAACTGCTGCTATCAAAGGACTTGGTTGAATAACTGTAATAACTGGAAAATTATTTTGATAGCCTGAAACAATCTTATATATCACAGAACTTTATTAAAATAATATCAAATCAAATTAGCCTGTATCCCCATAATGAATTAAGTAACAGGTTACGCTGATATTAATCTCGGCTAGCTCGCAGGCATTGCGGCAGGAACATTTAATAAGCCGGTCCCTGTTGCTCTGAAGGGCTAGAAATCCTCGAGTACCCGTGCTTATTCAGGGAAAAATACATCAAAAGACTCTCTCCCTCTCTAAATAATGTGCCCGTTTTCTCTGCCTTTGGTGAAATTATTCATAAGGAGAAAATCTTGGTGAAATCTCGTGAGGGTTCTGATTAGCAGCTGACCCGTGGGGATGGTGCGTATCCTAATCCCCTAAATGCCTCGCCGTTCAACCCCCTCCCCTTCGCCTCCGTCCGTGTGCCGAGGAGCAGACCCTGAAATAATAATATAATCATGTTTTCTTATGGCGGCGCAGAGCAGACGGGCTGAGCGGGAGCCGCGCCGGGCCTTCCACCGGTTCGGGTGCAGCTGTCTGGGCTCGGGCTCGTGCTCGCTCAGGCCCCAGCCTGACTCTCAAGCCCCCCGGCTCTGCTCCCTCTCGCGCTCTTCCTTGGATACTGTCCATTTTCAGGGCTAAGAACCTGCTGGAGGCTCTTTAAATTTTTTAATAGAGCCCAGATGAAGCAGTGCTGGGGAGAGGAGAAGACAGCTCGTGTCAGTTTTTTCCCCGAGCTCCCAGAGGCCTAGTAGCCCTGTAATGATCTGGTAAGGCTACAGATTAAAGTCGAGCTGGAGTCCAAGAAACGGGGGGAAAGAGAGCTGCCATCTCGCACACACACACACACATACACTATCGCCCGCTCTATCTGGCACTTACAGACTCACACAGAGGCAAACTCTGTTATCTCTCTGTCTCTATTCCTCCCTTTTTCTTCTGCTTATCTCCCTCTTCCACTCTCGCGCTACCTCTATTCTGCTGTTTTATGTCTCTCGCTGGTCTAGTGGACCCGGCTTCTCTCTCCTGGTGGTGGTGGCGGAGAAAAGGAGGCAGTTGGACAGATGAGGGCGAAGGGGGGAGTATGTAGTGTATGCCGCCACCGTTTTTCTCTCATCCTCCCTCCTCGTTTCCTCCAGCAGCATTTTTTTCATGTGTGTGTGTGCTATCTCCAGGTTATCTTTCCTCTTCAACCCACCCTCTTTTCCTACTCCTCCTCTGCTGCTCTCCCCCAGGTCTGGCCGACTTGTTGTGTTGCCCTGCAAACTGTGCTACATAACCATCCTCCAGGGTGGACACTAAATCTTTTGATGCAGGCGTAGTGGTGATAACATCTGAACTGGGGGAGGCTTCTCAGGGCGTGCTTGACAGATGTAGCGAGCCTTTTAGGATTTAGAGCCGAAGCGTATCTATTACGGGTGCTGCTGCGGTGTTTGGCAGGCCTGTTTGGTAATCTCCCATGAATTTCAGTCCAACTTATCACAGGCCTGGGACAGGTTTCTGCAGGAAAGAGGAAATCGTCAAATCTGCACCTCTGAAGATGCACAGACTTGGGTCTTTGAACCAGGAACATCTGCATTGATGAGACACAAACAAAACCGACATGATTTATATTCATAGAAGTTATTCTTGTGCACAGCTAAGTTCACAGACAGGAAGTGTCAGATGGACCAGGCCTCTGTGGACTGACCAGTCCCTCCAGCTGAACTGTGAATATGCAGATGAGCACAATGGAGTAATACTTTCAACTGTGAAAGTGATTCATATGGCCTTGAGAGATGAACTGTATAGGAAATAAGGTAACTCAATTTATACGTAAGACTTGCATACAGACAATGTATGCAACCAGTGTAAATATTCAAAAAAATGCATGCAGGGGTTATGCTGAACATCCCAAAGATGGCTGCATACAGATGGAGAAGACAGTATGGCCATAAGATAGACAAACAAAACCCTGGCTGTGAACAGAGGACTGAAGATATTGTAGAAGATGGATAGATGGCTTTGTTGTGAGGCACAAGGGAAATGTGGCTTTTGTCTGTGCCTGCACACACGTGTGTTTCTGTACTCTCATCTGCATGGATGCGTGTTTCGGAGCAGCATGCAAACAAACATTTGTGTTTGCTACTCCCCTCTGGAGGTTTTGATCATGTGCCATCTGGCAGCTCATAGGGATGTGGCCCGTCATCTTCCTCATCTGATGACTGCTCTGCCCTGTGCCCTCCCTTTTACACCCGTCCAGACCTCTGCCCACCCCACTTCTTCTTACTCAGTTTTTCTTTTTCATCTTATTTAATCTCCATCTTAGAGCCTTCCTACCATCTCACAGACTTTAGGGCACGCAATGCACACCGTTAAAAATTCACCTTTCACCATACCTGTAAATGGAACTGGATTAAGCAAATTTATAAGCCAGAAAAAGTGGTAAGGAAGGGGTGCCCAAACTCAGTCCTGGAGGGCCAATGTCCTGCAGATTTTTGCTTCAACCACAATTAAACACACCTGGACCAGCTAATCAAGCTCTATCTTGGTATACTAGAAACTTCCAGGCAGGTGTGTTAAGGGAAGCTGGAGCTAAAAGCTGCAGGACACCGGCCCTCCAGGACTGAGTTTGGGCACCCCTGTAGTAAGGTATTTTTCATTGGCTGTTTGTGGCAACTGTCACAAAATTTAAAATAACAAATATTTATTTATTGAATAACTGTGAACACACCAATCCTGAGAAGTACCATAGAAAAAAATAAGTGATGGTAAATTTTCTTGGGGCGACACGGTGGCTCAGTCGGTTGCTGAAGGTTGCTGGTTTGAGACTGGACCAGTTGGCATTTCTGTGTGAAGTTAGGATGTTCTCCTCATGTTGGGGTGGGTTTCCTCTAGGTGCTAACTAACTAAACTAAATTGGCGGTAATGGATGTGTGTGCATGTGAGGGTGTACAGGTGTTTCCCAGTACTGGGTTGCCGCTGGAAGGGCATCAGCTGTGTAAAACATGATGGATAAGTTGGTGGATCATTCCGTTGTGGTGACCCCTGATTAATAAAGGGACTGAATGAATAAAATGTTCTTGTTATACATTTTTACATGTCAAATAGTAACAATTAATTTAATCCATATAATGTTTTATCTATAATATTTTCTCACCTAAGCCAACTAGATTATTAAAATAACAATTTTAATAACATGAGAACAACTCTATGGTATATGCGGTGGCGGTTTTAGAAAGGCAGAAAGGCTGGTAGAGGTTAACAGGAGTACATTTACAATTTTGTCTGTGATACCATCTGTTAATTGTTTGTGTATGTGTGTGTATAAATCTGATTATGAATGAGAGCGCGGGAGATTGAGGGAAGCGGTTCAAAAATTGTGTAATTAAATCATTTTCCTGTCAAACTTCATTATGCAAATTAATCTTTAAGCTTTTGTCAGGTACTGGCCTCTTAAAGAGAAAGATCTATATCTACAGGAAGTGACATTGAATCAAATCACAATTATTTAGTCTAGCCTAGCAGTAGGGCTCTTGAGAACCCATATTATTGACGATTACAGAAAATTACACTATGAGATTTCGGGTAATTATTTCTCAGACTGCTCATTTGAACTCATTCAGCTTTTGCGCCATGATCAGTCTTCTTGCAAGGTATAGAAAATAATAATAATAATCAGCACATTTCAATTCTCAGAGTCAGATACAGATGAAATGGCTCTCCTTACAGAAATGTTATGATTGACTGTTATGTCTAGGCAAGGTTTGACCTGTGTTCATGAGTCTCTCTCTCACTTTCTCTCTGTGTGTGTATGTGCGTGTGAGCTGGATAGTATTATTTTTGTGTGTGGAAGGTAAAGGTTTGTGTTATTTTTGCTCTGAGGAAGGTAAAGGCTGAGGTGAGTTTGAAGGAGACCTGGGTCCCAAAAACTGTCCTCAGGACACACACCTCTGTGAGCATGTGCTCTACTTCCTTCAGCTTTGGCCTTAACACACACACACACACACACACACACACACACACACACACACACACACACAAGAA
>CAIGQQ010037872.1:8304636-8316253 GCA_903798035.1 Danio albolineatus | reverse complement strand
AATAATAATAATAATAATAATAATAATAATAATAATAATAATAATAAATAAACAACTATTATATTATTAGCCAATTAAAAGGCATGTTTTTTAGGTGTGAGAGTGTGATCTTGAAACATATGGCAAATCATCCCCGGTCACCATTGTCACTTTTATCTTCCTCTCTGCTGTTTGATGTCAAATTAGTCCAGGAATAACTAATTCTTTATTCTTCTGAATCTGGCACACTGAGGGAACTTTGTTGCAGTCCTGGGAGGCAAACAATGCTTGGAGGAGTTAAACCTAATGAAAGCCTTTGATCCTGCATGATAATAGAGAGAACGCAAGAGGAGGGAAAACAGTCAAGTTGCTGAAAATCCGACTCGAAATCGAAATGCAAATGATATTGAAATGTGGGGATTTCTTTCTTTCCTTCCTTTTTTTCATAATTAATAATTCCAGTTTTGTTTGTATTAGTTTTAACCTACTAAAGTATAAAGGCTTTTCTCATAGGAGTGGCACTTCATATGTATACCACCAAACGTGCTATTTTCAAGCTGCACAAATTAAAATGTCATATTGCTAAATTATAAATATGGATACTGATAACCAAGAGAGGGAAAGAAAGGAAGGAAGAAATAAAAAAAGAAAGAAAGAAAGAAAGAAAGAGAGAAAGAAAGAAAGCGAGAGGCTTTGTTTTGTTTTGTGTGTTTGTTTTGGGATGATGCTAACTCCTCTTTATGCTAGTTTTCCCTAAAGCTAGTCACGTCTGAGAGGCTGTCTAATGGTTGCTTTGTTAGGCTGTCAGCGTTTGTGATGAGAAGAGTGGATAGGCAGCTGACCCAAGTGTTCAGGATGTGACAGTAAACATATGTCACTAGGAAGTGTTCACAGTGGCGGACACTGAGAATAATGGGACACTATGATGCTTGAGCACACAAGTTTTCTGCAGCATCTTCCACAGGACATGAGCTCAATTTATTCTTTGGAATATGGCTGACACTGCTGGGAAATTCGAGACAGAATTAAAATGTCTCTGAGAGCATATTTGATGAACACACTGTGGCGGAAACAGTAGTTAAAGTGAGGGAACTACATTGAATCAAGAGAATGCTGTATGTCCAGTGAGATTAGACCAGTTGTTTTCACCCAAAACTATGATAAGCACTCCCTTCAGAAGAACATTTCCTTAATTGAATAATTGGCTTTTGCGTTATATCAATACAGTGCAAATTATTGAAATATTATGCAGACAATAATTTTATTTGATATATCAATAATGTTAAATAATGAAATAATACGTTATGTAAGAGGTGACACTGTGGCTCAGTGGTTAGCACTGTCGCCTCACAGCAAAAAGGTCTCTGGTTTGAGTCCCGGCTGGGTCAGTTGGCATTGCTGTGTGGAGTTTGCATGTTCTCCCCGTGTTAGTGTGGGTTTCCTCCAGGTGCTCCGGTTTCCCCCACAGTTCAAAGACATGCTGTTAGTGAACTGAATAAACTAAATTGTCTGTAGTGTATGTGTTTGTAAGAGTGTGTATGTTTCCCAGTACTGGGTCGACTAAGCCAAAGGAAATTTAATGAATAAGTTATAAAAATGATGTAAAATAATGCAAATAAAAAAAGTTGTAGAAGATGGAAAAAGTAGCAGAACAGGCAGCAGAACAGACGTGAATTGTTCAATTCTGAAAATTTGTAGCATATTGCATTTATCTTTAAAATAAAATCAGAATCATGAATGTTAATTGGTTCCCCTTCATTCATTCATTCATTCATTCATTCATTCATTCATTCATTCATTCGATCACTCATTCATTTAAACTATAGAAGTACATATAAATGAACTAAAATAAATGTCTAGCCCTACACTTAGAGTCTATTTTACCAACTCAGGCTCATTCTAAATACGTACAACTATAAACATTTCAGGAGAGTGCCAAATACATCCTAGGAGCTAAGTTTGATGTTTTTGCAGTTTTTGTTTTCGCAAATCCACCAGAGGCCGCTGTGCACACTTTTTCAAATCTCAAATTTCTCTCGCGAGTGCTATTCATGTCTGCTGTTCTCACTTAAATCCACCAGAGATTGACGACTGACTGTTGACTGACTAAATGACTGACTGACTGACCAACTGATCGACTGACCCACCCTTCTTCTTCTCTAAACCCAACCAATAGTGTTTTTTTAAAGCACCGACTGACCCGCTCTCCCATTTCCCCAAGCCCAACTGACAGTTTTAAAAAGCAATCTATAAAAAGAAAAGCACTCGTCTGTTACCACATTTTCAGATTTTACATTCTCACCCTTTACTTGTTTGTTGATTTTTTTGGCTTCTGTTTATGTCTTACCTGCTTTCTGGAACCGTTCTTCCTCGGACTCAGACTCGAGTCCGCCAACGTACATGGTGAGCTAACTGGACAAACTGGTGACAGCGGGAAAGTCATCTATACAGAGGTAAGCGGACAGCTGGTAAGCATGAAAAGAAACAACACAGGCTCATTCTTAAAACATAGTCCTACGTATGACTCTGTTATGTTCCTTTTGGTGCTTACCAGCTGACCACTTGCCTTCGTATGGACGACTTTCCCACAGCAATCAGTTTGTCCTGTTAACTCGCCATGTACGTCGGTGCACTTGAGATGCAGAGAGGAGTTGACCACGACGACGGGGTTCGAGTATGGTGAAGAGTGGTTCCAGAAAGCAGGTAAGACAAAAACAGAATAAAAAATTAAATAAAATAAACCAGTAAATAAAAGGGTGAGAATGTGGTAAAATCTGAAAATGTGGTAAAAATGAGACGAGGGTTTTATTTTTTTCCGGATTGCTTTTTTCAAAATTGTTGGTTGGGTTTAGGGAAGTGGGTCAATGGCTAAAATTTTGGTTGGGTTTAGAGAAGGTGGGGAGTGGGTCAGTCTCAAATAGTGTACACAGCAGCCTCTCGTGGATTCGCGAAAAACAAAAGGTGCAAAAATATGTACCCCTGGGACGTATTTCGCGGCCTCCGGAAACGTACATGGGACTACGTTTTTAGAATGAGCCTGGGTTGAAAAGGAAAGGCATCAAACTGCCCCATAGCATTCGTTCTGAAATGCAGCCATACACACTTCTGGCTGCATAAATCGCGATCTACAGAAATGTATACAGGGGTACGTTTTCAGAATGAGCCTATGTTGACTATTACTGTAATAAAACTTTGTTGACGTAGTTGCAAAATTACCTTTAGTCAACAGAATCTCTAAAAGGGATCATCAACACAGTAGTCTATGTCACTGACTTTGGGGTTTGTTCCTGTACTGTACATCTTTCTGAGATGTGATTGGTCAGGCCTGTCCTGGAGGCTGAGCTCACTGGACTGATAAAGTGCCGGCCTGCTGCCCGGAGGATGTTGAGAATGGGCTCCTCCGTCCCCTCCCTCTCAACTCTTTTTATTCTTTCCCTTCAGTTCCTCCACCTCAATCTCAAGCAAAGCAAATAAAGAGATGTTGAGGAGGTGGCAGGGTGGCAGGCCCCCCAAATGTAAAGTGTGCGCAATCACTCAGATACAAGTGGCACCGCTAAAAATTGCCCTCATACATCAGCTTATGGTTTACAGGCGCTGACAGAAAGGACGTTGAAAGGTCAGAAGGAAAAACATATAGATGTGTCAAAGCCTGCGCTCAGGGCAGCAGGACTGCGGGATGATGGGAAGTGAGATGGGCTCTGGAGGGACTGAAGAAGTGCTTGATGGGGCAGGATTTGTTTCTCTCACCCTCCCTCTCTTGTTTTTTTTCTGTTCCTTCCCCTGTAAAGGGAAGCGGCGTGCAGGCGTCAGCACCGGAGACCAGGTACAGTTGGGCTGTAACCTCTCCCGCCGACCCCTTGTGACAAGACAGATAGCTCCATTCATCTGCAGCTGAGCAGCAGTGCGCCGCTGCATTTTTCACCCCCGGACCAGGATGGATCTGCTCGCCAGAAGGAATGTCACCAGCCTGAATGCCCTGATCTGTCACGAGTCCACCATCTTCACCCGAATCACAGCACCGCAGACAGGTCGAGAGAGAGAAGCAGAGAGATGGAGACGAGCAGTCGGACTCTCTGACCATTTACCAGAAAGAACAACAGATGAACAGAAACAAATAATCCACATTCAAAGTGAAAACTGAGTAAGATGTTTGACGTTGTGTTTTATTTTTATCCATCATGAAAATAATGTTATGCTTGGTATTTTAATGGGCCGTTAGTATTATAAACATATCTGTGACCAAAGCACTGTTGAGTTCGTTGTTACCAGAGATTATTTCTCTTGAAAGTCAACACATTGCTGTGGAAAGACTAGTTTTGAATTTTAGGGGTTATTCGTGGTCTACTGAAAGTAATTTTGCTATTTAAGTATAAGTTGAATTTTAATTTTGGATAAATGATCTGTGAGGAGAATAATGCCTCCTCGTTGTAACCAACATTTAAGTCTTTCTCCAGCAAGACTTTCTCCAGCAATGTTTTGGATGGCCCTCATGATTATATTTGTTAACACTTTATTTGAAGTGGTGTTCATAAAACTCTCATTAAACCTTTACAATCATGACATGACACGTCATGAATGTGAATGAGATTTCATGCATGCTTGTAGCAACTGTTATTAAGTGCCATTTGTTTGTGACATTTTATGTACTATGACATTTTTAAATGCAAAGATTACATTGTTTGTTATGACAACTTGACATAAACATACAGTATACATCACAGCCTGTTTTTGTCTTTCTCATTATCAAGACAAAATAAAACTTGTCATAAATCTGTCATAAACATGATTCTCATAAATACATTATAATGCATTAATTTTATTACATCATCCTTCATATGAGTTGACCTCAACTACAGTGTTACAAGCTGAATTTGTCATAAAAATGTCCTAAAATTTTAATGACGCTGGTAAAAATTATTTGACACAATAGTCACACTTTTAATGACAAATACAGTTCGTTCCACTTTAACACGTGACCAGAAAATCTTAATGACACAACTACAATGTCTTATGGTAATCATGTTTATGACAGATTTATGACAAGTTATGTTGTGTTTGTAATGTCAAGTTGCCATAAAAAAGGTGAAGACCGATTGTGATTTATTTGTTTGTCAAATTGTCATAACAAACATTGTCATGATTACATTTAAAATGACATAACTGAGTAAATGACACTTAATAACAGCTTTCATAAGCATGCATAAAATCTCGTTCCCATTCATGACGTGTTATGTCATGATTATAAAGGTTTCATGATGTTCTTATGAACACCCATTCAAGTAAAGTGCTACCATACTTTCTGCCATGAATATATATGATCAACCTGATCTCACAAGAAAACATGAGCATTTTACGTTTTGTCAGTTTAGTGGCTAGAGTTCAGTCGTAAGAAAATGTTTGATTCTAAAAAGGAGGCTTGGCACCCAACCCCACCCCTAAACCCAACCCTTATTGGGTGATGAGCAAATCGGACTGAATTGATATGAATTAGCCACTAAATCAAACGTTTATGAATTGCTTTGCGACAGCGTTGATATGATTATTATTCTGTATTTCAAAACATAAAAATCAAGCCTCTGTTTAAAAAAAACAACAACTACATTTTATTATATCTTTGTGTTCCCGTTTTATCACCATTTGAATGCAGGTTATCAAACATACAACATGTTTTACAAAACATGAAATGAGATTGTAAAAGGTCAAAACATCAGTAATCAGAGTCTGCGTCCATCATTTTTAAGTCTGATCTGACCTACACTTTCTCTGATTGTCTTTGCATTTTGCAAAAACCCAGAAGTCCTGTCCCATTTTGGGCATGCACCAGGGCTTCGCTTAAGATAATTCACCAAGAATACACCTGTAAAATTCTGTAAAAGCTCATAACTGGTAGGGAAGTGTTGTCTCTTAATTGACGATATCTCTTCAATGATAGGGAAACATTTTACTGAGTGTTTACAGTTAAACAGGACTTCTATAATTTAGACAAAAAGGATCACAGAGCATAAAAACGGTGGATAAACTATGATCTGCGTCTAGAAACTTAGCGTTTCTCAAAAATAAAAGTGCTTCCAGTGATAATTAAACACATCTGCTCTGTGATTGCATACTAATGCTATTAAGTTTCCAGTGAAGGACAGTGAAGTGATGGAGAATTCATCGAGGCTGGTTTTATCCACGCAACGGCTTCCATATTGATCACTGTTTACAGATATAATCACTTTCAGATTCATTCTTCATCAGTATGGCCTCCAGTATTGATTTGGTTTTACTCATGCCTCTCTATAAAGGCCCCGTGTGAGTGCAAAACACTGAGAGAGAACGTGTGTGTGCGTGTGGATCATATTTATGTATGTGCGAGAGCGTGTGTGTTCATTCAGGCTGTAATTCTGTTATGTTTTATGAGATATCGCACTTTGTTTCTTTGTGAGTGTACAGTTCAGCATAAAGGTCTCCTCTGTAGGAAATAAAACCACTTTAGAAGATAAAACGTGATGGAAAAAACAAAAAGTGTTGGTAAGAATACAATAAGAACAAATACTTATACTTATGTAATACACCCTGTAAAATGATTTCTTAAAGTTTTATATACAGTAAAGCAAAGATTATTAGAGAATGTTTTGCAAGAAAACACTGTTGCAATTTTCAGCTTGAATGCTTTATATTTAACATGTGTTAGTCACAATTTGATATTATTGCTGAAAATGCTTCTGAACTAGTTTTAGATGTACTATATGGCAAAGAAATGGAGGTTATGTTAACTATATGCTGTATGAGTGTCCTTTTTTGTCATTCTCTTTCTGTCTTATAGGGTAAGAGCTATTCTCACTACTAAGCTGACCTACATCGATATCTTTACCTCAATGTTTAAAATGATGGAGCTCATCATATGTGGGAAGAGAATTATTCTTAAAGAATATATATAGGAATATATTCCCGGAACATTTTAATTAGCTTTCAGTAAGTACATTGGGACGATGTTGAACTCATTTTCCCATAGAATAGAAGTATCAACGAAGTAAACAATGTGCAATGAATACACAAAAGTTGTTTTTCAGCACAACTTGTGAAGAAATACTGATACTGTACCAGTTTAGAATTATGTTTATGTCTAATCTGTCAACATTAGTTAACACTAACTAAAATACACCAATGAGTAAGATATTTCGACATATTTATTTATTTAAAAACGTGACACTTTATACTCACTGCATACTACAGTATGTTAATTCATCATTTGTTAAGCATCAACTCTACATTAATGTACATTGGTAAGCAGTTTATAAATACAGCTACAAATCCTGTAATCTTAACTTATTAGCACATGTATATTGTGTGCAATGATTTTATTTTCATGGTTAACAATTAAATATTCATTACTAAATTAAGTATTTAATTGTTTACAAATCAGTATTGTGATTGGTGGTTTTTAAGATAATTCAGAACGAGTTAGTAATTGTTTAATTAACTACCCAAATGAACATTTATACACTGACATATTTTCATGCACTCTTTGTCACTAAATGCCTTATTAACACAAATTCCTTCAGTTTTGAGAGCTCTATGCTTTATAAATCCCTCATGCATTACAATTAAAGGATCGGTTATTGTAAACAGAAAAGGGAAATGAATGACAGTGATGCAGAACAAAAATATCTTAATTTCATGATAATGAAAAAATTAATATTTGTTATATTATCTAAAGATAAAATGATTGTACAATTTAAACATTGATAACATTTATGCTTAAACATTGGTTACAATTTAAAATAAATTCTCCATTAGTTTATGTTAGTGAATGTACTTACATAAACAGTGAACAATGCATTTATTACAGTATTTATTAATATTTGTGAACATTATACATTAACTAGTATTAACTAATGACCATTATTGCAATGTGTTGCAATAAAAATAAAGTAATTCATTGTTAACTCACGATGCATTAACTAATGTTAACAAACACATCTTATAATGCATTAGTAAGTGTTGATCCATGATCAATAAATAAGATAATGGACCCGATAGACCATTATTTTAAAGTGCTACCACACATTTTGAATAACTAAGATAATTTAATTATGAGGTGTTGTTCATTTTCTGTTCATGCTCAATAATATAGCACAAACACTTACATAAAAAAATGAAATAATAAATCTTCTAGTCTGTCCAAAAGGCCTGTAAAGCCAAATCTTTTTATTTTATTTTTTGAATCCTTTACTCTCCCCAAGCTCTTTTAGGCAGACATACAAAATGTGCTCTTTTGCATAATATCTCTTTCTACAAATAAAATGAAATATTTCAATTGAAAAATATTAGAGGTGACACAATGGATCAGTTGTTAGCACTGTCACTTCACGGCAAGAAGGTCGCTGGTTCCCCGTGTTCGCATGGGTTTCCTCCAGGTGCTCTGGTTTCACCCACAGTCCAAAGACATGCACTATTGGTGAATTGAATAAACTATTTGCCGTAGTGTATGTGTGCGAATGAGTGTGTATGGCTGTTTTCCAGTAAAAGGTTGCAATATTTGAAAGGGCATCCGCTGTGCAAAACATATGCTTGATAAATTGGCGTTTCATTCCGCTGTGACATCCCCCTGATGAACAAAGGGACTTAGCCGATGGAAGATGAATGAATGAAAAAAAATTAGATCCCATTCTCAACTTTTCATTTATGTTCAGGTGACCCACACAACCCAGCTAACAAATTTAGGTTGAGAGAAAGTTCTCATAACGTTATCTGTAACGTTCCGAGAATGTTGAAATGTCCAGTTTGCTTAATGTTGCTAGAACGTTTTTTTATGGTCAGCATAACGTCCTTACAACGTTTTTTAAAACCAAAGAACTTTGTTACAAGAACGTTTTTATGAACATTGTGAGAACATTCATCAAGTATAAATAACGTCCTGAAGACGTTTCCAAGAACTTTGTTATAAGAATGTTTTTCATCAACGTTATGAGAACGTTCATCAAGTACAAATAACGTCCTGAAGAAGTTCCAAGAACTTTGTTCTAACAATGTTTTTTTAACAACGTTACAAGAACGTTAATAAGGTTATGAAAACATTCTAAAACCGTTTCATTGGTAACGTTCTGTGCTAACATTTCTACAACTTTTAAAGAACGTTAGTGAATGTTGTGAAGTGAATTAGTGAATGTTCTGGGAACGTTCCCTGTTAGCTGGGAAACAAGCATAAGCAGAAATATTCTGTTCTGAACTCAGACTCACATTCATCCATTCGTGTGATTCCTTAATTGGATCCACCAGGGTCCTTAATTGCCGCTGGGACACAGGTGGACAAGAGAAAACAAAAAAGACATGGTAATAGTGGCTAGAATAAGAGGCTGTTGGATATAGAGACTCTCCCCATACTTGTTTTCTGAACGGGGCCTGTCTGTCATGTGCCTCTGCTCCATCTGTGCTGTTGTTATGTGGGGTTTTATGTCCCCTGTGAATATTTGGCTATCTCTCTCATAAAATGCACTTGCACTGGTTCATTAGTCGAATGAGCTGCATGAACAATGAGGAAAGGACAGCAAAGGAGAATGGAGAGGAGAGGAAAGGACACAGTGCAAATGCTGATTTGAATCCACTGGAGAACGAGCTACTGAGGCCGCATCTGGAGGCAGAGGGGCAGCGGTGCAGGCTGGGCTTCACTGGACCACAAGCACATGCCCATTTTCTGCCCCGTTGAGGACTCCTGGAGGAGGAGCAGCCCCATTTACACACACTCAGGGCTGCTCCTGTCTGTGCTGTGGCTGTTTGCGAACATCTCTGCCCTCCAGTCAACATCACTCTGTCCTCAGCCTGCAGTCCAAGTGTGTTTATCGTTGAACACCCATGAATGAAAGCATCAGTGGACTCATTTTTACTTCCAAGAATGGGCTCCCTTTTAATCTAGTATTGGGATTTTAAATCAAATTGGAATGAAATTAATTTGGAATTAGCAGTTTGAAAGACAGGACAAAGAATTTACAGAAAAATAAAAAGTAGTTAGTAGTTAGTTAGTAAGTTCTTACAACTTAATTTTTCTAGTTACGGCAACCTATTTTTTAGCTCCTACAATTCATTTTTTTCTAGTACTCAAAAATTTTTTTTTCTAGCTACTGCAGCCTATTTTTTTCTAGTTCCTACAACTTATTTTTCAAGTTCTCATCACTTTTTTTTCTAGTTCTCATAGCAATTTTTTTTAGTTCCTACAACTTAATTTTTCAAGTTTTCATAACTTGTTTTTTCTAGTTCTAATAACGGTTCTTTTAAAAAATTCTCTTGCATTTACTTACGCTAACTTATATTACCATATTGTAAGGTGTTACCAATAAACAATAACAATTAAAAAAAAAAACAATAATTGCACAACATTTAATAATCATAGTTCAACATTTATTAATGCATTTAAGTTATGGTTGTTAATGTTAGTTAACTGGAACTAATACTGAACAACATTATTTTCATTGACTAATTTAAACAAAGATGAATAAATACTGTAAAAATGCATTGTTCCTCCTTTGTTCCTTAGAATGCAACTAAAACACTAAATAAATGAAAAACAAACAAAAATATATATCAATAAAAAATAATCAGAAAAAACATAGATGCACATAAAAAAAACAATTATTAGGTAAATAACAATTACTAAAATTAGAATGAAAACTGTAAATATGAAAATAAAAGCAAACTCAAAATATTATTCAATTACAATATATATATATATTTATATATATATATAAATCTTGTTCTTACATACTAACAGTACATAATACTCATATAACACTGGTAATAATTCATTTGAATAATTTTCATTTCACTTCAAACTACATTCAAAATCACCCTGCAGTTCTGCATCCATGTTTGCTACCCCAGTTCAAATTCCGACCCCAATGCAAATTTAAAAGGCTCAGTTAAATTCTACATTAGTGCTAAAATATTTAATGCCGTTTCTGACAACTCGGCTCAGGACAAAAGTGAGAACTTAATGTGATGGATAGACATTAGAAGGTGGCGCTAACCATGATGGAGGATTTAACGCTGCTACTCAAACACATTCAAACCGACGTTCATTGTAAGCGAAACTGATTGGATTCCCTTCCGCTTTACACTCCACTGAAACCGGACCACATTTAGACATCAACACGAGACTCGTGAATGTATACGTGACTTATAAACTCCTGCAGAAGACGTTAAGCTGCTAAAAAAAACCCTGATATGCATAAATCTCAAACTCAAACACTGCATAAAAAGCATGCATTTACAGCAACTTTGTTTATAGCAGCTTAATTCGATGGTTACATTGGGCAGCTTTTACTTTCCAACCTTTGCAGCCAATAAACAAAGCTCTCTGAGATTAATACAGCACACATCTACTGGATAGTCTGGCAGTGATTGTCTGAAAAATAAACTTTGTTGCGACTTTTTGCAAAGTGTTTATTATGGCAGAGGGGCGAATGTGTGTCTGGGAAGGGAAGGGGAGGTGGAGAGAGAGGGGGGTGTTATTTATTTGGTTTGATTTTCACTCCTAATCTTCCCTCGCTCATGCAAATGGAGCGAATACGGAAGGTGGCGTGGTTATCTTTCTTTACATCAATAAATAAAAGGCTCCAGTAGACCACAAGGCCCAGCTAATTTTCCAAACCAGTGAAGA
>CAIGQQ010037872.1:8289636-8302136 GCA_903798035.1 Danio albolineatus | reverse complement strand
GATGTATTTGCTAAATTTGTGTAAGCTTTGCAGAAAATGCTTAATAGATATGGAGTGAATATCATAGTAAAAACAACACATTGTTGCATTCACTGAGGAAGATCAGGGTTTATTTCAAAAGGTAAGAGTCCACAGAAAACATCCTATCAAACACATTTAGTCCACTGACACAATAGTATGGATTATGGATGATTATTCATTTGTTTATGTCGCCGTTTCTACCGAAGACCTATTGTTTACCATGGTACTTACACGTGAAAACAGCGTCTTTGTAGTAAAAAGCAAGGCAATGTCATAGCTTACAGTGTTACAGATAAAATAAGACCACAAACTAAATAAAAAGTCAAAGTTATAGCTACTAAAATCTAAACAAAGCTGTCGAGTGTTTAGACGCTGTGCATATGCTGTCTCTCATATGCTGTCATATTGCTGCCGATCACTCAGTTGCTTCCTATTTAGTTTGACTGACGGAGAATTTAGCCAAATACATAAGCACGTTTTATTTAATTCTCAGCATTTTCTCTAATTCATGCATGTTGTCTAAAGCATGTTGTCTACACCAACATAACATTTTTTCAGTTCAGTCGATGGTGACTACATGTGGCACAGTAATAGTAGAGGTTTCCTAGTCCTAATTATAAACCAGCACACCTTTTCTTTACCTGTTTATCTCCTAAGATCTGCTAGCTCAACAGCACCAAACAATTTGGCAGTAGACACAGCACAATCTGTCGCACTCACAGGCACACAGTACGTGCACACACGCACACGGCTCTGAATAGCCTCTTGATTCACTCTATGGCCCACTCCAAAAAGAGGACTCATGCTCTCTCCTTTACTTTTGTGTGTTTTGCAACAGGATTCCTACAAAGGCAACCCAAGAATGTGTTGAAAAGTGTCGAATCACTGGCCAGGCCACATGCATGCAGACATAAACACAGTGTCTAATGACACTCAGGCCTCGCTGCTCGGCCACTTTCAACTCAGCCCTAAACACTAGCAGCTGGGCTGAGGTGGCACCAGAGATGTTTATTGGGGGGCTTTAGCCCATCAACTTATTGTCAACAGTTCAAGAGCTTGTCAGCGGACCTACCAGATGTGTGGCGGAGAGCAGACAAGAGAGGAAAGGGAAAATAGATGAGAAAAGCTCACTGTGTCGGCCTTAAGTTTCTGGAAAGAGCAGTGATGGCGTGTTCATAGTTTTCTCTGTCTATGTCTATTAGGGTGATTTTGTAGGTCCTTTTTGTTGGGGACAAACTGAAAATGCATTCATATTAGTTACTCATTTTTATTTGAAGTCTCTGGTTTGTCAACTTAACAAGACAATGAATTGTTTTAAGCATGTATTAAATTAGTAAGTATGTTTTGAGTAAATGTGTTGTTAGTTTGTTTGTATCTGTAGTAATGTGTCATGATATTTATCAGTGCTATTTTTGTTATTACTTGATTTCAAAAGTGACAAAACACTTGTCAAACATTGCTTAGTTTTGGAATAGATTTTAACGGTATTTTGACCTAAAATATTTGAATTATGTAGTTGAATTATGTTTTATATGGGCGTTACAGTGGCGCAGTGGGTAGCACAATCGCCTCTTGAGGCTTGGTCAGTTGGCATTTCTGTGTGGAGTTCTCCTCGTATTCACGTGGGTTTCCGGTTTCCCCCACAAGTCCAAAGTCACGCGGTATAGGTGAATTGGGTTAGCTAAATTGTCCATAGTGTAACGTATGTGTGTGAATGAGTGTGTATAGATGTTTCCCAGTGATGGGTTGCAGCTGGAAGGGCATCCGCTACATAAAGCATATGCTGGATGAGTTGGTGATTCATTCTGTTGTGGCGATCCTAGATTAATAAAGGGACTATGCTGAAAAGGAAATGAATGAATGAATGAATTATGCTTTATATTTGAGTAAGTTATAAGCTTTTTATAATCATTTAACACTTGAATCACCACGGTTTAGCGACATTGGTTAATGGTCACATGACATGCAGATAAATGTCATTTTAAAAATAAATTAAATTGTGAATTTATTTAGAACATTTAAATTAGGATGCTTATATTTTTATAAATAATTTGTACATTTTTCTCATATTTCCCATACAAAATTTAAAAACCTCACAGCATCACAGAAAATGAGCATATTGTACAGTATAGCTGTGGGTGTTTTTTCAGCTGCTGGAACTTTGGTCATGTGGACTTTTAGAAAATGCACTGTTAAAAACTTTTGAACTCTCACTAGCTTAATTTGCATCATCTATCAACAACAATGAACATACTCTTCATGCTATAGAGGCAAAATCTGATCTAGAGCTTCATTATAACATATTTCAATGCTACAGTACATGTTACATTTTAGTACAGAATAATAATTAATGTAATCACTCATGGGGTCCATATATCATGTATCATTATTTAAATGGATGCTCAAATGTGCATTTTTTCATACTTCTATTCAGCCAGGATGCATTAAATCAATCAGTGGCATTAGACTTTTTTTAATGTTACTAAATATTTCTGCAATTAAATGTGTAATTAATTATTATTTAATTATAAAATAATTTATTATAACATCATACAAACATCACTATATGTTCTCCTTCAAGTGGTTTTATATGAAAGTTTCAGTGGTTTCAAAGTTCATTTTATGTTGAACATAAAACAAAATATTTTTAAAAATGTTATAAACCTGTAACCATTCACTTTCTATAGTACAAAAAACAAACATTATGAAAGTCAATGCTTACACATTTTCCGCATTTTGCAAAATATCTTCTTTTGTGTTTAACAGTAGAAAGAAACAGAAACAGGTTGCGACTTTTGTACAACCTCACAGTGTAATATAAATTATGATTATTTTACCTGCACCACTGCAAGCATAAGATGACGCCACTGCACGCATGTCTGACGCTCTGATTTTTGCATCATCACAATGAGATTGATTTCAAAGATTGGCAAACTGCCTTATCATACTAAAGCAAAATGAAAAAGCTATCTCCAAGAAGAAAGAAGAAAGGCACAGTTCTTATCAGGATGTTGCGCAATAGTTCCACATTTAGATGAGCATAATATGATTTGTATTTGTGTCTGTTTTAATTGCTCAAGCTAAATGAGACTTTAATTGCTTTGCCACCGTTTTTGTGTCCAGGCGCACAGAGGCTCTGGCCATTTCACACACTTCATCTCCAAATGTTCCACTGCCCCTAAATTGAGTTAGTACTGGTTTTAGTTACAAACCGAGTAAACAAATAAAGCAAGCATCAAGAGGACAGTACTCATTTATTGCGTTTGCCTCCCAACAAACCCCACCCAATCCTAAAAATCTCCCATTTTGCAACACTAGCCAATGTTTACCAAAGTTTAGCTAATCTCATTTGCATGTTAGATGTGATTAGCACAGTTCATTGTCAGGATTACGCTTATTGGGTTACACAGTCGCGTAGCATGAGCGGATGGATAGATCTGTGTTTGCGGCATTGAGGCCAGCAGCGTTCCCAGCCATGCTAATAAGCGTACCTATGTAAATGAGGAAAATCGTGAGTACGGCTAAAACAATCTCTTCTTTCTTTTTCTTGAGTGCTAAAACACACTCGGCCGTTTATGATCAGCCTCTCAGATCTTTTCTTGGCCATAAAGATGCAAATGAAAGACATGGGGAGACAGTGAGGGGGCGAAAGAGGACCCCCCCAAAAAAAGCTATTTTCTAGAAATGAGTGTATTTTTCTTAAGCCAGTTTTAGAATCCACTGTTTTGTCCAAGTAAAACACGTTTAATTTATGAGCTAAGATTTTCAAGGCTAATGTTTTGCACACATGCTTCACAGTATTGATGTTGTCTCCACTTGAACTGTTGTCTTTGCAACTGACCCATGGTTTACTATTGCAGATATATAAGCCAGTACTGGCCCTTTAAAGACATTTCGCACATGAAAGGAAAGAAAATGAGAAAGATTGAAAGGGACGTGTAATGTATTAAACAAATGAACTGTGGCATATAAACTTATTTCTGCTTTACATGGGCCCTCTTAAATAGAAATTTTAATTAGAAAGGAAAATTCAGCTATTCAACACACCCTCCGTTATTGAAAATATCAACATTAATTATGCATTTGTGACATCTGGAGATTTTTTTGAACAAAACAAAACAAAACAAAAAAACAAAACAAAACAAAACAAAACAAACAAACAAACAAACAAACAAACAAACAAACAAACAAACAAAACAAACAAACAAACATAAATAATAATAATAATAATAATAATAAAATAATAATAATAATAATATTAATACGAATAATATAATTCCGCTGTGGTACCCCAGATTAATAAAGGGACTAAGCCAAAAAGAAAATGAATGAAAAGAAAATAATAATAATAACAACACTTTTTAGGGGATAAATTATTAACACTGTATGTAAATCTTTGGTCTTATAGCAATACATATGCACTTATCAGTACGGCACTTATCAGCACTTATCAGCATTGGTCAGACGGGGTACAAAAAGGTGCAAGCCAGTTCCAAACTCTGACAGAGCATCTTTAGTATTGACGCCGTTTACACTAGTGCGTTTTAGTTTTAAAACGGCATTTTAGCATTAAAACGATCCACGTCCACACTAGCTTTTCACCCAGCGTCTCTCAACAGATGTCCGTCCACACTACGCCACCAGAAACGTATATCACGTGACCATTCGCACACTCTGGGCATGCGCGTTCAAGTATAAACAGGAAGCACGTGTCTCACTCGGCATTTGGTTATTGTTAGTCAACAAACGCTGGTTGAACGATGAACGCGATGGCAAAGAAAGCAAGAGAGGTCTTTTTGAGGACAGACGACGAGGTCGAGTTGTTACTTAAAGTAACAAATGAATATAAAACATCCATTGCTATCGAAGATACAGTGTTTAGAGTAAAGGCTGGTCTGCTGTCTTCCGGTGGCGTTATAGCCATGTGCGCTTGACGAATAAGGGAAGGTTACGCAATGACCCAAAAGCCCCAATCACGTAGCCAATCTCAGCAGCCACGCCTCCGTTTTCAAAGGTCTCCGTTTCCCTCCATCCACACTGAGACGGAGAAGCAGCATTTTAGAATGAAAGCGGCCTCTCCAGCGTTTCCAAAACGCTCCGTTTTCGCGGCTCGAAAACTCCGGCGTAGTGTGAACGGATGGAGTAACTGTAGCAAAACTCATGCGTTTTAAAACGAAAACGCACTAGTGTAAACGGGGCCTTAGAAGCAGTATCCATATTTGAGTCTTTGAGAAGTAGGGTGAGAAAGTGTAAATGTTTGTGAGTGTGTACGAAAGGGCCACAGCTGTGGTGGTTTTGCTGGCGACCCTGCGGCCCCGTGTCCCCTGTGCGGGCTTCCCTTTTACATCTGCTACAGCTGGAGAACAGCAGATCACACACTCTGCACCTGAAGGCATTCATACGCACACACTCACACACTCACAGATGCATGAACACACTCACACATGGTTGACCCTAGGTCTCAGAGCCCTTACTGAGCCCATGTGTCAACTCTGGGCACACTTCTGCCTTCTGTAAAATATATATTTATTTGTATGTGTGTGTATGTGTTAGAGAGGGAGAAAATGAGCATATTGTACAGTATAGCTGTGGGTGTTTTTTCTGCGACGGGAACTTCGGTCATGTGGACTTTTAGAAAATGCACTGTTAAAAAACTTTTGAACTCTCACTAGCTTAATTTGTATCATCTATCAACAACAATGAACATACTCTTCATGCTATAGAGGCAAACGTCTTTATTAACTTAAAGTAATAAACATTTCCACCTCAAAATCATTTACAAAATATATACAGTTGAAGTCAGAATTATTAGCCCCCCTGTTTATTTGCATCAATTTCTGTTTAACGGAGAGAATATTTTTTTTCAACTAATTTCTAAACATAATAGTTTTAGTAACTCATCTCTAATAACTGATTTATTTTATCTTTGCTATGACGAAAGTGAATGATATTTTACCTAATATTTTTCAAGACACTTCAATGCAGCTTAAAGTGACATATAAAGGCTTAACTAGGTTAATTCAGTTAACTAGGCAGGGTAGGATAATTAGGCAAGTTATTATATAATGATGGTTTGTTCTGTAGACTATCGAAAAAAAATTAGCTTAACGGGGCTAATAATTTTGACCATAAAATGGTTTTAAAAAAATTAAAAACTGCTTTTATTCTAGCCAAAAATAAAACAAATAATACTTTGTCTAGAAGAAAAAATATTATCAGACATACTGTGAAAAATACATTTGGGAAATATTTTAAAAAGAAAAAAAAAATTCAAAGGGAGGCTAATAATTCTGACTTCAACTGTGTATATATACTGTATATGGTTTCACCGTTATTGGATAGGACAGTAGAAGAGAATTGACAGGAAAGTGTGGGGAGCAGAGAGAGGGGAAGGATCGGCATAGGACCTCGAGGTGGGAATCATACTCTGGTCACCATGAGCACCGGCGTGCAAGTGTCAATGCATTTTCCACTACGCCATTGGCAACAACAGTTTTTGATATTTAATATTACACTATTTCTTTAATAATTTTCACACAACATATATTGAAATGGTGTTCATATTTTTAACAACTTTTTCCTTTAGCTTTGTCCCTACTTTATAAGAGGGCGCCACAGGGGAATAAACCTTCATTTATTCTGGCATTTGTTTTCCCGACGGATATCCTTCCAGCCACATTAGTTGAAAGAGAGTATACAAACTCATGAAACCACCATACACTCTATCGTTCACACACACTGGGGCGGATTTAGTGATTTGGGGGACTCAAGCAATTCCAGCCATGGGGCCCAGTAGTTTACTTTAATTTATACTTAATTCATTTATTTTGCAGTTTTTTTTATTATATCACTAAATCTCCTTTTCTATATTTTTTCTTAATGCAAAATAATAATAACAACCTGTAAAGCATCTTGTGAAAATTTTAAATGATTTGCTTTCTTAAAATGACTTCTTAAAATGAATGACTAGAACTAGATTGCTCCATGATTGAGGGTGGGGGACACATTTGTGCAAAAGTAATAAACATTAAACTTAAAATTTTTATTTTAACACTTTATTTTGATGGTCTATTTGAGTATTAGTAGACTGTCTACTTAATATCTGTTGATACTGACATTCAACAGACATTTAACTGACAATATGAAACTTAGCAAGTACATGTCAACTTACACTAACCCCAACCCTAACCCCAACCTAACAGTCTACTTATAATCTAACGAGAATTAGTTGCAATGTAACTTAAATTCATCAAACAGACCATCAAAATAAATCGGATTAATTTATACTTCTAGTTATTAATTTGGGGGCCCTTGGATTTCCTAGGGCCCTATGCAGCTGTTTACCTTGCTTAATAGGTAAAGCCCTTGCACACACACACACGCGCATGCATGCACGCACACGCACACACACACACAAACACTATTCAATTCACCAATATTGCATGTCTTTGGACTGTGGGAGAAACTGGAGCACCTGGAGGAAACTCATGCAAACTCCACAAAGAAAGGACTCCTGGTTCAGCTGGAACTCGAACCAGCGACCTTCTTGCTGTGAGGAAACCATGTAAAACACCCATTTTTAACAACTTTTTAAGCTTAAATGTTAAATGTAAAAATATTTTGTTATGGACATTTATATTTTACAAAATAAAATATCACACTGAGGAAGGCATTGTGCCGAAAAGTTTGTGTCATTGAGTCACCCAAAGAATGTAAACATAAAAACAACCCGAAGCAATTACATGATGAGTGCGAATCATTACCTCTTAGAACAAAATAAATAAATTTGGAAAAAAAAGAATTTGGTGATCTTGATATATTTGTATATGTAACATTATATTGGTAACAATATTTAATTGAGTGATTGATTGACTGATTGATTGATTGATTGATTGATTGATACTTAACATATGGGAAAAAAAAACTAAAATAAATAAATATTATTGTCAGGCTGGTTTTTATTTAAATCAATTTGACTTTTTAAAAAAATTATTCTAGTGATGATGAAGCAGAATGTTCAGCATAATTGCTTTAGTATTTGATGTCAGGTCAAAACATCAAAAAGAAAATAATTAATTATACAATTTTTAAATAAAATATTACGAACATCTTTAAAACTACCCCAAATTTTTGTACATTTATATTTAGGTTTATAATAAAATTATAGCCTCTAGTTATAGAAACTCCAAGCCATCCACTCCGTGCTAATTGAGCACTTGCTGACAGTAGACAGTATATTTTCTCTTTTCCAGACAAGAAAAGATTAAATAAAAAATTTGCAACAAGATAAAAACACACATTTTGTTGGTGTTTGATACAAATGCTATAATAAAAATCATATGCAAGAAACATTTGCAACAAAAAAAAATTGTGAGGCTACGCTACAAAGACCATGTTGGACATTTCTTAAACAGATTATCACACAGAAAAGGAAAGTTCCCAGCCCACTTCCTCCAAGCGGCATTGGCGCTAGACTGGCACATTAACTCCTCTTGACCCTCTATTCTCACCTGTAATAAAGAAGAGGACGAACCCCGACTCTTCACATACTCATACGCACACATACTCATTTTTGCTCCACACCCAACAGAGAACAGAGCAATGGGCTTGAGGATATCCATGCTCATTAGCCCGGCTTCTGTCTCTACGTCGTCTACTGTGTGTGCATGTGTGAAGTCTCAGGTGGCACACAAGGAAGATGAAAGTGTGGAAAAGCGCGAGTAAGATATGTGACATTGAGGCAGTGGTGTGGGCGCCAGCTGCTCAGGTTTAGTGTGTGTGTATGTGTGAAGGTGAATGGAGAGAGCCATCAGTTCACAGCCTGTGAACCTCTCATTAGACTCGTTCTCACCGAGACTTGAGCTTCAGAGTGAGGAGGGTGGGGAAAGCCGTCAGTACACATGATCACAGGACTACACACACTCACAGACACGGTTATTTGTTGGTTCTTTTCCACTGTGTGTGTTACAGAAACAAATTCTTAACGATTGTCAAATTCTCAATTCTTGAGATTTTCAATTCTATTCTTAATAATTCTTTAAACTGAGCAGCTTGGTGTTTGTTGTAGCAGGATCAATGACGCAGGTAATGAAAATTGTCTCTGGCCAGTCAGGCATCTGGGTTTAAGGCCCCGTTTACACTAGTGCGTTTTAGTTTTAAAACGGCATTTTAGCATGAAAATGATCCGCGTCCACACTAGCGTTTCACCCAGCGTCTCTCAACAGATGTCCCTCCCCACTACTCCAGCAAAATGTATATCACGTGACCATTCGCGCACTCTGGGCATGCGCGTTTAAGTATAAACAGGAAGCATGCGTCTCGCTGGGTCTTCCCGGTGTAACTCAAAACCGGCGTTCTAAATGGGGCTTAAGCGGCTGGAAACGCGAGCGATTAGCGAGTGCTGGAACATTAGCTTGCCTCTTGCGAATATATGCAGCTGTTGTAGTAAAAAAGGCAGAGTTTAACTGCACAATAGCGCCTAAAACGGACATTGGTTCTAACAACACTCCCATTTCTGTGTCCAGCAGCCATGCCTCCGTTTTCTGATGTGTGCGTTTTGCCCCATCCACACTGAAACGAAGCAGCAGCATTTTAAAAGGAAAACGGCCTCTCCATCGGTTCCAAAACGCTCCGTTTTCGCGGCTCAAAAACTCCGTAGCAAAACGTATGCGTTTTAAAACGAAAACGCACTAGTGTGAACGGGGCCTAAGGCTCATTCAATCATTACAATTGATGGGTGTGTTCTGGAACTCTGCTTTCTTTGATGTGCGATTGACTCGTATCTCATATCCGTCACAGAGGTCAAACATGAGAACAACATCTAAAACAACAACACCCAGTTAGCAACACCAATACACTGGAGTGTCGAATAGCAGAGCTGCTATAGACATACATGTATCTCTACCTGTTCAAATGCTCACAGAGAGATTTTGAAGACTTGACAGGGGGTCACTTACTGGAAAAAAGGGCTACTATGTCATTTTTTAGAGTTGTAAGTATTGTTTTATATAGGTTTATGCACAACGGTGGCACTGATGTCTGTCTGTGGCAAATAGAAAACAATGTAAAGATGTGACACTCTGCAGTGGCAATCTTGTTCAGTGTGCAACAGGGTGGAGAAGGCTGTCTGCCAGAAGCTTATGAAAATGTTTTTCTCTAACAGCTTCTATCATTATAACACTAACCATAGACGTAATGATTGTTTCTTTTTTATTTAACAGACTGTACATTGTATCCCCCTACCACAACCCTACCCCTAAACCCAACCCTCACAGGAACCAATCTGCATTTTTATATTTTTTACTCACATTCTGTGTGATTTAAGAGCTATCGTCATCATGGGGATAAGAAAAATGTCCCCACGAGGTCAGAACTGACTGGTATTGCTATACTTGTAAGTACTCTTGGTCCCCATAACATAAGGAATACAAGACACACATAAACATGACAAACAACTGCTCAACTGCTGTGGTCAGACACACACGAGCAAACGCAGAGCTGGCACTGCTGAAATGGGACTCTAGAGCACTTTATTTCTCTCTTCTTGCCTCTCTGGCTTCCCTCTGGGAACGTGTGTGTGTTAAAGGTAAATCTGATAATAAGGAGTGACGACCTGCTAGAATGTGAGCCGAGTGAGATGATTTTAGAGTGTTACATCTGTGAGGTAATAATTTACATGACCTTAAAACACAGGAAACACAAAAAGATCATATTGCATTCAGCTAATTCTCACCCAAATCAGACTGCTCCTTGCCTTCACTCAGAATTTAATTTAACAAAATAATAAAGTAAAGTAGGATGGCGTGGTGGCGCGGTGAGTAGCACCTCACAGCACGAAGGTCGCCCCAAATCTTCATTCATTTGTTTTCTTTTTGGCTTAGTTCCTTTATTAATCAGGGGTCGCCACAGCAGAATGAACCGCCAACTTATCCACTGTTTTATGCAGTGGATGCCCTTCCAGCTGCAACACATCACTGGAAAACATCCATAAACACTCATCCACACACACATACACTACGGACATACACTACACTATGCATGTCTTTGGACTATGGGGGAAATTGGAGCACATACTCAAATATTCTAATGAAAAAATTTAATATATTAAAAATATATGCATTTATTTAAATAATAAATTAAATATGAATTCTCACAGAAACCAAATCAATGGGAGCCAGAAACATCTTGTCCTGCTTAGGAAATAAAATGAAAAATCCTTGTTTGTATTTATTTCAAGTCACTACATGTCTTTTGCTCTGCCTAAGACTCAAAATTCAAATATTGTCTCTCTCAAAATTAGAAATGCCTATTTCTTTACAGAAGAAGTACATTTACAAACAAACAAAAAAAATAATAATCAAGATTTCTGACCTTTTAAAATCTAGTCATGCCAAGTTTTCACTACAAGAGGACACGCATTGATGAGAATGTTTAGTCCAAAAGCGTGTTAACTCAAGGAAATTTTTATGGATTTTATTGGTTTACATCCCATTTATTCACATAGATTTATTAAGCATGCCCACTCTCTCCTGAAATATGCAGCACAAAGAACGTATTAGCAGTTAAAGCTTTAAATGTAAAACAGAAACTAGGAGCAATGAAAAATTGCAAACCGAGGTTGTCTAGAAAATCTTTAAAAGCTCTATTTACACAGAGAAAAAAGATAGAAAAGATTGAAAATGACTCACCACACAGTGCTATTTCAGCACATTCAGAGCCTGTTAAACTGTACAGCAGGTGTTGAAATACCACACACAAAAGTGACAAAACTGTTAAGCCAATTCACCTCTGTATGTTCTGTATGTTTTTCACAGAACTGGACATATGTGAAGTAACTGAGCTATGTGTGTGAGTGTGTTTGTGTGTGTTTAGCAATAGAGATGTCTATGCTTGCTCTCTCTTCCACTCTCCCTCTCTCGGATATCGATCGTCCAGCACTTTGAGAACAAAGAGTTAATCCTTAAAAGGCCAAACAGCACAGATTCCTTCTCAGTCATGAAAGTTTAAAATGTCTTCTTTTTTTGTTTGGCCCTATGAGACGTGTTCTCAGTGTAGCTGGCTGTGTGACCCGGGGCACAATGGAGATCCAATACCAAACCCTATTCATCCTACATTCAACCAGTCAATACCTATTATTAGACACTGTTGGCCTATCCGCCCAGTTATGGCACAGAAAAGTAGGTTTTCAGATTGGCCGGTGGAGGAGGGGAGAGATGAAACTCCACCCTATCTCACACTCTTTCTCCATTCCAGACCTGGATCGGTTTTAATTGCACCTGATCAAATACAACGGGCTAAATCATGATCCCAGTTCAAGCATCTTCTAGTCTGGGTATGTCAAAGGAATGCATACTGTATATATTTGGTCAATATACACAATTGGTCAATGGCACAGCTACATTATTTGACATTTAACTAAGAAATTTAATCACCATTATTATTATTATTATTATTATTATTATTATTATTATTATTATTAT
>CAIGQQ010037872.1:8273740-8289626 GCA_903798035.1 Danio albolineatus | reverse complement strand
ATTATTATTATTATTATTATTATTATTATTATTATTATTATTATTATGGCAGTAATAGCAGTAGTAGTAATAGTAGTATCAGTAAACAGCTTTCTATTTATTTCTATTCTAGTCAACTTTTTATTTGCATCTACGTTGTCATATCAACAATTAAAAATGCAGATTTTAGTTATTTTTGTATGTACAATGTTCTAAAAACAATTTTAAGGTAAACTTAAAAACACGTTTTGACAATTAATTAATGATGATATAAGTATATCTGTCTAGTCAGTTAAGCATATTAAAACTGAAAACTTCGTTTAAAAAGAAAAGAGGATTGATTCGCTTGTTCTGCTTCTTTTTGAGGCAAAAAGATAAAAATCTTTGACAATTATGTTAAAAACAAAAGATACGTATATAAAACTGTAATTTAACAAGCATACATCAATATTAATGTTATTTATCTATGATCATTTGATTACTTTAAAGCTCAGGTGTTTTATTTTATGGATGAATTTTAATCAAGTTTGCGACACTTTTTTTTTCACTTTGTTTTCATACAGTGTTTTTAATTAATTAATTTATTTTTATTGGAGACTTGAGCCTGTGCTGTTGTCTCATTGTTGTGATTCATAGGGTAATTGTGGTGAAGTGGGCCGGCCTGCTTTCTCCCAGGTTCTCCTCACACACTTCGGACCGGTGTGATGAATAATGCGGCGCTCGCTGCCTCTCTGACAGTACTGGGCCACTGCTTAAGCTCAGCCCAGGAAGAAGAAGCTTGTTTGCTAATAGGTAATAAATTGTCGGTTTAATTATAACAGCAAGGTAATTACAATCGAGGAAACACCCAGACCCAGAGGGAAGAAAAAGGAGGGAGAAATTACTGTTAGAGAAACAATGGCTACACTACAGTGCTACTGAATTTCCACTGAAAATAATGGATCTGGAGTTGAGAGATGGTCAGTTTCTGTCCCTGCTTATAGACCTCCATTTGTCCTTCAGTTTGTGGAGGCCACTGTTTGATTCAGACCACCTTAATAAACAAATCACACAGAGTTACACAAGAAGCAAGTGAAATGGAGGGTAATTATTTTTACCTTTGCTGACTCTAATTCTATTTGCACCTCAATCTCAATCTGTGAAGTTGCCTAATATCTTAATTCAGTGTGCTTAATTTTTCAAAGAAACAAAATAGTTGTATACAGCAAAGAAAATTAAGTTAATTAAAAAAAAGACAGCAAAATGATTTCAAAAAGATTTATAATAAACAAATGATGTTAAGCTGCACTGTATGTATTAAGGTTAAAAAATAAGTAAGAAGAAAGAAAGAAAGAAAGAAAGAAAGAAAGAAAGAAAGAAAGAAAGAAAGAAAGAAAGAAAGAAAGAAAGAAAGAAAGAAAGAATAATCATATTAGAATGATTTCAGCTTTGCTCTGACAGAAATTCATTATTATTTTTGAGGTAGACCCACTGCTCTCATCTCTATTTATATAGTAATAAAAAAACGTGTTAGTCTTCTGAAACTACAGTATATGAAAAAATCCATTCCACTGACTATGATTAATTTCAGTCATCTTTCCTTTATTTTTTTTTCATTTTAGTTTTCCATCTCTGTTTACCAATTTTAAGGTACTTATACCCTAATTGTGCATCCTAAAAATAAATAAATCAGTTCTTATTTTTCTTCATCATCCTCTATTCAAATCAAAAAGAGCTATTTTACAATTGAATAATATTTTGTAATGAAATTCTTCTGTTTTTGGTGAAAACAATAAAAGTAGGTCTCGAATATAAACAATTGTCCATCCAATTATGTACAGAAGGGAAATAATCCACATTTTAAAAATAAACTGTTAAAGTGGGATTTAAGTATAAGCAGGCAGCACTATCATCTCAAGTAGGTCCCTGGTTCGGTTTCTAGGATGCCAACTGAGTTTGCATGTGTGTTTCCTGCAGGGGCTCTGGTTCCCCCCCACAGTCCAAAGATGTGGTATAGGGGAAAGGGATAAAGCACATGTGTATGTATGTGTGTGTGTGTGTGTGTGTGTGTGTGTGTATGTGTGTGTGTGTGTGTGTGCGTGTGTGTGTGTGTGTGTGTGTGTGTGTGAAATGGATGGGTTGTGGCAGGAAGGGCATCCGCCTAAAAAACTGGTGCCAGGGTAATTGGCGGATCATTCCGCTGTGGTGACACAAATAAGGAAATAAGATGAACAGAAATAGAACAGTGAGTGAGTGAGTACATTTCAAATTTACATTTAAGTCCATTTTAAATGTTCATTTTAAGTGCATTTTGAAAAATTATTTCCGAATGCCATGCAGTCTATCTATTTTGTTTAATTAAACAAACGCAATACATATTTCATCCATTCATTTTCTAGTGACACAAGACAGTGTAACCTCTGCTTATTAAGTACTTTTCTTTTCCAAATGCTGAATTTTTTTTAGCATAATCACCTGACATAAAGCCTAGAATGCATGAAGCAGCTCATAGTCATTTGTTTCTGTGAGTGAGAGTGACTCAGGCCACTGCGGGTGCGTTTACGAACTCAAATCTAGCCTGTCGCATGCTTGTGCGACCCCAATCATCGTTTTTGTTCAGCGTGGAGTGATAAAAGATCAGAAGAGGACTCTTCAACATGAGTTACTCCCCCGCCCTCTGCAGTTAATTGTACGAGCTAATGATGTGCGGCCCAACGGGGGGTCATCAATCACATGTCTCAACCTTTTCATCTCAGCCTTTAGCGGTGGCCTCTCACAGCATATGCTTTTAAAATGTGTCCGACCGCGTGAGAGCCTCGGCTCCTCTCCTTCACGTCAAGATGGAAGGATGGAGCTTACAGGCTCCTTTCTTTGTCAACACCACTTGGCTTCAAACTGTTGCCGCGGGTCTGAGGACACTGGTTCTTCAGGCATCCGACACCTCAGCTCAAGCTTGGTCAAGTCTCTCAGTGTGACAAGGAAGAGAGAGAGAGATGTGTGGTCCACTGTTCCAGCAAGCATACAACCACACAGTTGGACAATTGGATGTCAATTTGGATGCACCACAAATCTCTTTACCACTGTTTTAGAAAAGATGGTAGATTCTGAAGAACTCTGTACACTCTTAAAATTAAAGTGCTAGGAAGAACCAAAAAGGGAATTTATCAATAATGATGTTCTAAGAACCGTTGATTTGAAATACCTTTTAAGTACTGTACTGTTAGAATCCTAATGTCAGCAATGCAGCTGGGCTGCTACACTACAACAAACTAAACGCAAAAGGAGAGAAAAAATAACAGCAGTGAGAAAACAGCAGTTAGGAAACATCTGATAATATCAAAGTTTGCACCAGCTCTGCAAGTTGGCATGTCATCACGTCATTAAAATATATAAATATATATTTTAACATACATACAAATAGTATCTACTATAAAACAATTCTCCAATGTGTTCTTGTTTTCAATCAAACTTTTCATATCAAAGAAGATAAAGCCTTGGAACCATAACAACCTATTACACAAAAGTCATGGTGTTTACAAGGGATTCATCAATATAGAAATACTGGCCAATAACTAGAGCCAGACAGATATTTTTTGCTGTTTCTGCAGAGAATTTTGTAAAGCAAATCTATCTAGATCCACTAAACATTCATTCATTCTCTTTCTTAGAATGAACCGCCAACTTATCCAGCATATGTTTCACGCAGCGGATGCCCTTCCAGCTGCAACCCATCTCTGGGAAACTTCCATACACACTCATTCACTCATACACCACAGACAATTTAGCCTACCCAATTCATATACCACATGTCTTTGTGACTTGTGGGGGAAATCGGAGCACCTGGAGGAAACCACCCAGCCGAGGCTCGAACCAGCGACCTTCTTGCTGCGAGGCGAACTCAATAACTGAATTTTATTTTAATATTTTGCATATTTACAGAAAGAAAATTCAAAGAAACACAGTGAGTTAGTTTTTTTTGTGGGGTTAAAATATCATTTAATAGGCAGATTTATCAGATTCATTGGCCAATAGGTTTCGCATCAATAACGTTTGCCAGTTGGAGTGAACTTACTTTAAAGTGAGTATTTCTAAGCAGTTATCAAACTTTCAAAACAAACTTTTCATTCTTTTCATTCATTCTTCGATTTCGCTTGAAGTATATTAAGTACTTTAAGTCTATCTAAGAAGTCATGAGACAATAGCAGACTCCTCTTTCTCAGTAAATCATCATCGTCTCGGCCTCCCTGCGGTCTGTGACAGGCCTCGAGACAGCACAGGGAGCCCGGCCACATCTAAACTGCCCTCAATGCTCTTGTGTGTGACCAGCTCTGGGGTACATCTCTTAATCCCATCAATTCAGCCCTGCCATGACTCCACCGTCGCCTCCAAACCTTGTCTGCAGTCATTACCCTATCTAGCCTCCATCTCGACACACACATTCATGCTCGGCACACACTCTCACAGGCTAACCACAATCTCAGAATACAAGAGGACAGCCTGTTTCATTTTTTTGTGAAATAAACGCACACAAAATCTACTGAAAAACACAGGCACAGACAGAGCGAGAGAGAGGGTATTCATATTTTTAATGTGAATTTTTCAGGGCAATAAATATTTCAAGCAAAACTGTTTTATTAAATGTATTTACCCCATTTCAACCTTGAGGAACCCATCAAGATTCAGCCTCATTAAATTTGTGTTCCCACAAGGGGAGGTAAAAATCCTGACATTTTCATAGAATCGATGGAGAAGACATCAAACCATGAAACATCCTCTCAGCTTGAACTACAGTAAAACCAAACGCAGCAATAAAAGACATGGAATAAATCCCAAAACAAACTAAATGTACACATGAATATGACAGCAGATCAAAGCTGAGAAACACAATAAAAACACAATAAAAAACACAATGAAACATTTAAAAAGAAAGTGATTCTTAAAAATATTAAAGTTAATTTGAAAATAATTGCAAGAAACTTCAGATCACATAGGTATGTAATGAAAAACAATATCTAATGTTTATTTTTTCTTATCCCTCAAAATATTATGGATTGTTTATTATCTTTAAAAAACCTAGAAAGTCCTAGAATTATTAATATAGAAATCGTATTATAAAGATTTAGATTTAAAGTAATTTAATTAAATTACATTTTGCTGAATGTCTTCAAGAGAAAAATTCTAATTCAAAAAGGTTGATGGGGTTTGTCTTAAAACCGCTCCTGCCATGGTCTCAGGCTCCTCACGGCAACATATGTGGGGCTGTTAATAATCCGTGTTATTTGTTTAGTCATTCTCAGTCTGTGACACAGGATACAGGACCACTTTTGATAAAATAAGACAGCAACTGCAGGTGCCCTACCCTGACAGTGACTGAATGGGGGCAGGATGTACACTGACAAGCCTTGTCAAACAGGTGATCTCACACGTCCACACACAACAGCGGTGTCCGCATGCACACTGACACAGCCATTGTGACACGGATGGTGCCACTGACAGTCATGTCACCTGTGAGCAGGTGCTGCTGAAACGAACACACCCGCAAGGCTCTGGACGCAAGGTGAGAGACGCTGTCAGTGTGGCTGCAGATGCTGATTAAGCAGTAGTGATGGAGATACCGGCCACAAGGGAGTGCAGCAACACATGGGTGCAAATCCGCTGCCATGTGTATGGGAGGCCAGCTAGCAAGAGCTGTGCTGGTAAACTCACTCCCCTGGCCTTAAGAGCACACTAGACTGACTCTAGAGGCTATAGCCTTGAGTGTCACTGTTAGAGCATCCTCTTTCCATGCTGCTGTAGATGTCGCCGAGAATCAGAGTGCTGCAAGCATAACCAGAAGAGTAACATTGCAAAACAACAAGGATGTGTAAGTCCGGAGGGCCACTGTCTGGCAGCATTTACTTATCTACATCTCTACATTTTCAGGATTGACTAAAAATCACAGATATGTGCATTTGACTTGGGATTGACAGAAGACTGTCATTGCTCATCCCTGGTATTGATGCTATTTCAAATCCAACTCAGCATGGTGTAGGCAGAACTGGAGTTTACACAGGCTTGGATGGGAGTGAGGGTGCATATAACGGAGGCCACAAAGACATAGCTGTATGTGAATCTCACTTTATGGCTTGAAGAGATACACTAGTGCAGGGATCACCAAACTTGTTCCAGGAGGTCCGGCGCCCTGCAGATTTCAGCTCCAACCCTGATCAAACACACCTGAACAAGCTAATCAAGCTCTCACTAGGTAGACTTGAAACATCCAGGCAGGTGTTTTCAGACAAGTTGGAGCTAAACCCTGCAGGGACACCGGACCTCCAGGACCGAGATTGGTGATCCCTGCACTAGTGACTGATACTGCCATCTTTAGCATCCATGTTAGAGTTTCACTTTTGCTGGATATGCCATTTCCTCCCAGTTTAGCTTCCTTTCTAATCAAACAAACCCAAAATAACTCATCTCTTCAGGATTGCTTGGAAAGTACAAGTGTGTTTGAATATGGATAAAGGTAAACTCTGAAGGACAATGGCCCTCCAAGACCGGAGTTGCACATCCATGCTAGACAGTATTGTCACGGTTCGTTGATGAGGCGAATACAAAAAGGTAGGATTCAAGTGCATTTAATGAAGAAGTAATCGTGCAGATAACAGAAAAAGAACAAGACATCCAAAAATCAAAGTATTAAAAGAACAATAATGAACAAAGATACTAAGGCAAGATACAGGAACCCAACACATGAATAACATACCATACAAAAAACAAGCGACTCAGTAACAACAAAACGCGTGCAGGGAGTATAAATAGTCCAAACAATCAACAGTGACAGGATTCAGCTCTGTGTGTGATCAGTGGAAGTGAAACCTGGTGTGTGTCTCTGCAGTCCTCGATCGCTGGTGAACATGACAAGTATAGTCTGAATACCATTCAGACCAGTGTGAGGAGAACTAAATTTTAAAAATCTGTGTCATAATCCAGGTAAAAGTGATGTTTAGAGGGGTAAGTGCAATGGAGACCAGGACTAAAAGTCATGTACAGGCACCTGGCTTGAAGAGGTACACTAATACTGGAAGCTGCTGCCTTTAACATTTTAGTTAAGTTCCCATCTCCCATGAAAGAGGAAAGGGGTTTTACATTGGAGTTGTGAACCATATACAGTATGAGCAAAATTAAGATGAGTAAATGTAACAGAGGCCAGAAAGCAAGATCTGTGCAGATAAACCTCACTTTTCTGTCCACTGAAACTAGAAGCTGCTGTCTTTGGAATGCTGGAGTGGACCTGGAGGGGTTAAGCACCACACTGCAGTTAAAACTCAAAGAACGAGGTCTTCAAGTGTCTTTTATCCACTTAGACAAAGGTCATGACACTTTCTACCAGAAGAAGCTGAGCTAGCCAGATAGCACCCTTCCCTGTTGTCCTATTTTTGAGATCTCCATAGGCACAGCACTTACTCTGGAACCTTGGCCTTCTTATTCAAGGCAGATTTATAGCATGCCATGTGGAGATCAATAAGAGAACAATGCGGAGAGATGGAAGCACAAAAGCCGTCTGTGAGAAATTTTGGACAGGAAGGGCTTCCTGCTAGGAAAAGGGACAATAGAGGAATGCCTTGACAAACCAATGCATTCATCTAAAGGAGTTTGACAAGCAGTTCTGTAATCAGAAAGAGAAGAAAACAAAACTTAGATTTTTATTTTGGACAACACTGAAAAATAGCCACAATGAAATCATGGAAATGTACAGTACTTCACGGTCTTAACTGACGGAATAAAAAGAGACATTGAAAATAAAGGGGAAAAGCAGGAGAGAATAAAGATGAGACAGCCCGATGCTCTTATGTCACCTGGGGAAATGCATTTTGCCCATTAGATGTTGACCCGATTTAGAAGCGCAGCTGTGAAGGTATCCTAGAGTCAGACACCTTCAGCATCCCTCCCTCCTTTCTTTACCTCTTCCACTTTCCATGCCTGCCGTTGATATTGCAAGTCTGTTGTGTTGAGTTTCCTCTGCTCTCTCTCTCTTTCTCTCTTTGAGGTTATGGCACTCTGTCAGAAAGATGTTTGTCTTCTGTGCTTAGTGTCAGGATAAGAGAAGAAGGTGCCGTGCCCCAGTTGGGCTTCATTAGGACTGGGCCGTCGCTGCACGTCTTCAGGCACCCACGCTGTGCCACTCAACATTAGGCTTATTAATTCACACACAGCTGCCCTCTCTCTTATTCTCGGCTGTTTGGAAGTCAGTCTAGCCTGTGGCCACTGAGGGACAAATCCATTTTAGCAGACAGTGCAAGTCAAAACTCATCCACATTTGGCCAAACGTTTTCTGGAGCAGAAAGTGGACAGAACTCTCTGGCTAACATTTATTCCCCCCCATTGCTGTGTCTGATCCTTCTGTCCTGGCTGGCAACTTGCTGTGTGTTTTAACCCAGCAGGACTACAAGACCACTCCATATTTTTAATAATTAAGAAAAATTGGGACCAAGTGTTCAGCATTAATTTATGTGCTCTAATTTTTTCTTCACTCACTGCTCACTCAGAAATATATTAGATTTTTGCTCAAATAATACAACAATTCATCACAACTGTATCTTACACAATAACAATGTACCAAATATTTCATTTTTTCCCTTTAAGTACAGATGTCAAAGATCCCCTATTTGCATGGATTCATGGAAATGACTAAAATGGGGTGTTAGGAATATCCAACGCTATCTCACGGCCAATTCGTAACTTTTTAAAAAGTGGCTAATTCGTATGAATTCGTACGATCTAATTCGTACTATTCAGTACGAATTGCTCATCAACCAATGACGGTTGTGTTTAGGGGTGGGGTTAGGTGCCACGCCTCCTTTTTTAAATCGTACATTTTCGTACGACTGAACTCGTACGAATTCGTACGAATTAGCCACTAAACTGCCAAAACGTAAAATACTTACGTTTTCTCGTGAGATCAGGCTGGAATATCAGGCCATAGTAGGCAATGTGTCTTATAATGCGTCTATATACCATATACTATATACACTCTCAGAAAAAAAGGTACACGATGGTACAAATAATGTTCCTTGAGGAACAGTTTTGTACCTTTGTAAAAATTGTACCTTATATGGTACTGAAAAGACCTCTTATGATACTGTTCTGTGCCTTTTATGGTACAACTGAAGTGAAGGTACACAATTGTTCTCATATAAAAGGTACAAAAGTGTTGAACAAGTTCTTTATTACAGTATCTATGAAAATAAACATTACTGGAAAGGCAAAGTGATTTTTATGAATAATTTCCATATTAAAACAAGAAAATTTAAAAGTATGTTTAAAGATACTTATACATTTTTAGTTCTATAATACAATAATACAAAACAACTGGTAAAACATAAAACTATAGGTATTGTAAACTAAACATTTCAGGCATTTTAATAAATGTTTGGTAAGCATTTTTGACACTGTTAAGGTACCTTTCACAAAGTATACAATATTGTATCTGCAGGTTTTTAAAAACAAAGGTACATTTTGGTTTCCCATGGTACAAATCATGACCTTAAGAGGTACAAATTTGTTTCTTTTCTCAAGGTACAATTCTGTCCCATAAAAAGGTACTGCCCCAGTGACAAGGGTTTGTACCTTCTTTGGTACAACATTGTACCATTTTTTCTGAGAGTGTACTATATATATATATATATACACAGTTGAAGTCAGAATTTTTAGCCCCCCTTTGATTTTATTCTTTTTTTTTGGAAATATTTTCCAAATGATGATTGCAAGCAAATTTTCACAGTATGTCTGCTAATTTTTTATTTATTTTTTTCGGGCAAAAGACTTATTTGTTTTATTTCGGCTAGAATAAAAGCAGATTAATTTTAAGGTCAAAATTATTAGCCCCTTTAAGCAATTTTTTTTTTGATAGTCTACAGAACAAACCATCAATAACTTGCCTAATTACCCTAACCTGCCTAGTTAACCTAATCGACCAAGTTAAGCCTTTAAATGTTACTTTAAGCTGTATAGAAGTGTCTTGAAAAATATCTAAAATATTATGTACTGTCATCATGGCAAAAATAAAATAAATCAGTTATTAAAAATGACTTATTAAAACTATTATGTTTAGAGATGTGTTGAAAAAAAATAATCTTTCCAATAAACAGAAATTGGAAAAAAATAAATAAACAGGGGGGCTAATAATTTTGACTTCAATTGTATATATATAGGCAGGAAACTCTTTAATGCAAACGTGTGTTTATCTAGATGCACTATGTCTGGGTAAATGATTGTGTAGGACAGTGATAGATAAAATATAATAGAATATTTAGAATGGGAGCAACATTTCTCTGTGGAGTTTGCATGTTCTCCCTGTGTTCACGTAGATTTCCTGTGGATGCTCTGGTTTCCCCCACAGTTCAAAGACATGCGCTATAAGTGAATTGAACAAACTAAATTTAGATGTTTTTAGCAGATTTTATCCTGGCTGGATTTAACACACATTTTTATATGGCTTCAAACTTTATGCAAAATTTTGTCCTTCCATTTTGTCTTCCACTTTCTTTGTTTCTACTTTACAAAATCTGTTTGCATGTACAGAATTCAAACCAATCAGACCGATACCGATTCACACCACAATTCAGCAACCAACAAGAAGAAATTAATTTAAGCTCCCTTTATATTTATATATTTATAAATTTGTATAACTTTCCACAAGTATTTAAATTAGCCCAAGTGCTTTTATTCTCAAAACATTTTTAAAGAGCCCTTTCTCCTTTTTAAAATTCAGAGGTTTTTATATCCGCAGATATGCTTCACAGTTCTCCTGTATTCTCTTCATCCCTTTGACTCGCACACATCTTTTCTCCTCCCTCACCGTCTTTCTCTCTACACCTCCAGAGCTCCAGCGACCAGGCCTGGGCACAGCCAACAGCGCCGCTCAAATGTTTGGACATGAAACGTTAACTGTCTGCTTGAATTCTCTTTCCCTCGCCGGCTACTCTCGCCTCCTACCTCCTTTTGATCAGCCACAAGGAGCGTTTAGACCCTTTCCACACCTCCTAACTGTAAGCCTACGCGAATCCCGGCCTTGCTTTCACACGTGTGGCGGAGTGTATTTTGCGGCAGGGCTGCAGGGGCCGTGGGAGTAACTTTAGCCCCTGAGTGAGAGCCACCTCACCACATCAAGTCTTGGAGTCAGTGGGCACTGCCACCTCCAATTTAACCTCTCGAACGTGACACTAGCCAGGAAAAACCAGCTCCACAGAAGCAATCGGAGCTGGAACAGAATGAGAGACATTCAAAGTGTGATCTCCTTCAGCGGCGAGGTTCATTTTTCACTTTTTCCCTGCAGTGGATTTGTTTTTCTCTCTGCAGAGCCAGGGGATAAAGGGCTGTTGGGTAATAATGAGGGGTGACCAGGGCTGTTGAACGCTCTAAGTTATGTGGAAAGTGTCAGCGGTCCAGTGTGGAGTTACAGTGTGTGTCTTCTGAGCAACTGAATTAAATTGCTGGCCGCAGAATAATCAGTGGGAGGACTCAGGCCTCTGTGTAACACTATCTATGACCTTCTCCTCCAGCCAAAGGGTTTCTTGTTATCACTGTTTTATTTTGCCAGGAGACATTTGCCTTTATTTACTTATTCATTATGGCAAAAGGACTTTTACAGGAACGTAACTGCTTTTTGTGTTGTTTTCTTATTTTTCCCCACAGTAATAGTCTGAATGTGATAAGAAGTAGTTATAAGTGATTCCAAAAATAATTTAGTTTTTAATAACAGTAATATTTTTAAAATTGGACATAAACATAAAACAGTAAATCAGTATTTTCCATATTTGTGACACTGGATCATAAAACCAGTTTGTTGTTGCATGGATATATTCTTAACAATAGCCAAGGACACATTGAAATAATCAAAATGAACCATGTTTCTTTTATGCCAAAGAAAAATTATACTATAAATATATCAAAACACATTTTTTTATTATTAATGTGCATTGCTAAATACTTTATTTAGGCAACTTCAAAGGTGATTTTCTCAGTATTTAATTTTTGTAACCCTCTAGAAGATTCTAGATATTTAAATGATTGTCGTTCTCTGCCAAATATCGACAAACCATAAATCACTGGACAGATTATTTATTCAAATTTCAGGTTATGTATTAATTTCAATTTTATTTAATGAACACTTATGACTGCTTTTGCGGTGAAGATTTTTTAGATTTTTTTTTTTTATTTCGGTGATGTTTCAGAGATTTTCTTGTGGAACTATTTGTTTCAATATCTGGTTTTAAACTCCCATAATAAATGACAGACCGATGAATATACTGTACAATGAGATACAAGTGAAGGCAACACTATGTGACACCACATAAAAAAAGACAAAATGTCACTTTGATGCATCATGTCTGGCTGAAACATGTTCTGGTTAAAGGAATAATCAAAAATTATAATTATGTCATGTCTTCTTTTGGTCTATACAATGAAAGTTGATCCATTTGGACTTTTGTCTTTATAAACAAAACCAGCGGAAACTGCTTTCTAGTGACAGAATTGTGATGAGCTATACATTTAAGTGAGAATAAGAGAATAAGTGAACAGAATATAAACCATTATCCACTAAATTCACTTTTTGCACTAAAAAAGGTAAGGAATTTAACAATGTTAGAAAAAAAAGGATATTTATCCAATAATCCAAATATATTTTATTTATTTTCTTTTCGGCTTAGTCCCTTTATTAATCCGGGGTCACCACAGCGGAATGAACCGCCAACTTATCCAGCATTTGTTTTTTACGCAGCGGATGCCATTCCAGCCACAACCCATCTCTGGGAAACACAGCCATACATTCTCATTCACACACATACACTACGGACAATTTAGCTTACCCAATTCACCTGTACCGCATATCTTTGGACTGTGGGGGAAACCGGAGCACCCGGAGGAAACCCACACAACCATGGGGAGAACATGCAAACTCCACACAGAAATGCCAACTGGCCCAGCCGGGGATCGAACCAGCGACCTTCTTGCTGTGAGGCGAACGTGCTACTCACTATGCCACCGTGGCGCCCAATCCAAATATATATCCTAATTAATTCCTCTCCGTTTTTAACATTTTGTTTCTATTTATCAAAAAATCCTGAAGAAAAAAACATTTATTTTGATTTCCACAATAATATTAAGCAGGGTAACTGTTTACAACTGTGATATCTAGAACACCAAATGCACATATAAGATGGTTTCTTAAGGATAACACAGAAAGCCACAATAAATGGCTGCAGAAAATTTAATTTTGCTTTTACGGGAGAAGGTTAAATTATAAAATTAATAAAATTAAAAGATAATAGAAAACAGAATGCTGTTCAGAACACAGCTGCACCCATGACACATTTATTAATGACTAGATTGTTATTTTTTTTTAAATCTATCACCGATGACAATTTTTAAAACTGTCTAGAGTATTGAATTCAATTTTGTAAGGTTTGCAAGAAAACATAATCGCAAAAACCTTTTTAAGAGACTTTTTGTGGTCAACATTCTAGACAACATTGATGATAGTGACAACCCAAAAAGCTAAAGAATCCAGCTCTTCAGCATTTGCAATCTCTGCCACGTGTCTCTTTTTGAAAAAGCAGCCGGCGTGCACAGACATGCACGGCTGACCCTCTCAGATTTAGCCTGGGCTGTATTTTTTGGGTTCATCACCACATCCAGCCACAAAATCACATTGCGGGCTCAGCAACATAGCGCGAAAGACATGTCCTGAGCTGGTTTATGCCCCAACCCTTTGCGTGCATGTTGATGAGAGCGGCTGCTGTCGAAGCAGTGCGAGACAGAAACCCAACACAGGTCAGCGGAGACTGACATCCAAAGAGATCTGAGCAGAAGCACAATAAGAAAGGCCGAGGAGCTCACAGCAGCGAGACAGGCCGGGAGACAGACAGGGGGCATGAGGCTCTGGAAACAGCGGGGTGAAAGCCCCTGGGCTCTTGATCATGCAGCCTCTTCAGATGAATTACTTATTAGGGAATATGTGCAGAACGTGGGCTTCTTCCAGCCTGTGATCTCCCTGCCAGTTTAGCCAAAGTCCTCTCCTCTCCTCCCCTCAGCCAGCCAGACTTTATCTGGCATGGTCCTGAGCCCCGAGCTCTCCACGCCAACACCGTGAAAAGAAAAAGAAAGAGATGAAGAGTGAGATACGGATCAAGAGAGGAAGTGAGAGACGGCAGAAAGAGAGAGTGCTTTCGTTCTCTTCGTCTGGCCTGGGCCTTTTTGACACGTGTAGAACCGCAGCATTCGCACACATGCAGCTTTCTCTTTAGTGTGTGTGTGTGTGTGGTGAGGGCAGGACTGGCATAGGCCAGACGGCGGTCTGATGAGCTGCCAGGGAAAATCGATTAAGAAAAATCCACCAAATCGTGTTGCGTGAGAAGTTTGAGCTGATGGCTGACAGTGGCAGGACTGCAGCTGATGAAGACGGCTTTCGCTTTACTGTGGTAAATTCTGCTTTTTTTTTTCGTTTTTACTGCCATCACCAGACCGCCGGTCAGGAACAAAGACCACTGGCACAGATGGCTTTGAGAAATGCATTTCAAGCCATCAGCGCTGAGACCTGCTAATGAAAACCAGACTGCGACTTTAAAACCGAGAGAGGGGGAAAAAAGTGAGATAGGAGGCATGAAAAGAGGCTAAGCAGACTTATAAATAACTTCTTCACTCTAAATAATTGACTATGCAAAAATCAATAGCCCTACTACGAGAAAACAATCGATGTAGAGTTTAAATAGTATAGAGAACAGCATAAAATGCTTAAGAGTTTCTTCTCTGCTAGTCTATCACAGAGACACAAAAACGCTATACTTTGCATTAAATAGTCACACCGTATCTCAGCAGACATTAAAAATACCTGCAAACAAACTAACAAGCTATTAAGCAGCTGAACTACAGTCTACACTCAAGCTACTATTAAAAATAAATAACACAAATTGTGAAAAAGTTACCGCCACTATACATTACAAACAAACAATAGCAATAACATAGAAATGTATAACTATTAGATTATACTGCTAAATACATCATTTTGTTAATATCTTTGGTTTTCTGTGATCGCAGAACTTTTAGAAGCTCCCTTTAAATTTCTGGTTATGTATATCTAGAAAGTTTCTTGCACTAAAAAAAAGCCTATTTTTTTAGTTGACTCAAATAAATTTTTCTAGTCATCTCAACTTACATCAGTCAAACTGACTAAAAATATTAAAATTAAACTTTGTGTAACTAAATCAGAATTAACTTTTTAACATTTTTTGAAACCTAATTAGCTAATTAAATAAATTAAAGTAACAAAAAACATGCCTTTTTGTCATATTTTTACATTGTGGGAATTATTCATTTATTCATTCATTCATTTTCTTTTCGGCTTAGTCCCTTTATTAATCCGGGGTCGCCACAGCGGAATGAACCGCCAACTTATCCGGCATTTGTTTTACGCAGCGGATGCCCTTCCAGCCACAACCCATCTCTGGGAAACACATCCATACATTCTCATTCGCACACATACACTATGGACAATTTAGCTTACCCAATTCACCTGTACCGCATGTCTTTGGACTGTGGGGGAAACCGGAGCACCCGGAGGAAACCCACGCAACCACAGGGAGAACATGCAAACTCCACACAGAAATGCCAACTGGCCCAACCGGGACCTGCCCCAACCGGGGATTGAACCAGCGACCTTCTTGCTGTGAGGCGAACGTGCTACTCACGCGCCACCGTGGCGCCTTATTGTGGGAATTAGCAAAAGTGTTTAGGTGATCAATACAATTTACACAAACTGTATAGACATTTTTGCATTCCTATCCCCCATCCCCACCGCCAAGAGGGGAGAACAGTAATAATAATAATAATAATAATAATATTAATATTAATAATAATAATAATAATAATAATAATAATAATAATAATA
>CAIGQQ010037872.1:8254086-8264355 GCA_903798035.1 Danio albolineatus | reverse complement strand
AAAAAAAAAAACAAGTTTAAATTAAATTTTTAATCACTGAAATTATTACACCAAAAAATATTTTGTAATGAAAAACAGTAATAACAACAAAAAAAGCAAAAAATAAAAATAAAAAAAATAATGAAATTATGTTTTGCTCTAGAGGTCCTGGCCTTTTGAACCCCTTCTGCATGTGTGTGTGTATTCTAAAGTTACTGAGAGCCGGGCAGCTCCGCACGGCTCCTCACTGGAGCGAAGCCTGTGAATCCTGGCAGCGTGAGCACAGACAAAGTCAAACTGCTGCTCACACATATTTGGGGGGATATTTAATTAAAAGTGGATTACAAGAGTATTGGATAAACAAAGATCAGATTAACAAATAACTGTACGCTATTTTCCCATTTGCCAATGCAAATTTGACTTTGTGGCTGCATCCCCGACACAGAAGAGAAGATTTACGACTCTTCCAGAATATTAAGTCCCGGTCTGGTGCGGAGTTTAAGAAGACTTTCACAGAAGTTGATGAAAACCTCCACCTTCTGCTCGAAATCACCTTCGCCCACCATATAGCAAGCCATATAGTGGTAGTGCATTCTATATACTATCTTAATCACCAGTACATGTAATTCCAAATGCTATATATGTGATTTATAGTAAAAAAATCTCCTTTTTGCCTGAATTTAAAAGACAACAGGCCAGTTCAGCGCTGCGCTTGTCCCCCAGCGGGTCAGTCAGTCAACTGGAAAATAGTCAGATCTGTAACTGCAAACCTTTCGCCGACCTGCCACGGTATGCACAGTTCTGTTTGGGCCATTTTTAATTGGAACTGAAATTGAGTTGGGCTGAATGGCAGTGCTTCACTGAAGGTGAGCAAATAGCAAGAGGACTGACACATTTATACATACTTTTCCTCCTCTCTCTCTACGGTTAAAGTTTTTTTTTTTTTTTCTCGCTTCTTTACTTTCAACATTGTATGACCTTGCCGTGATAGACTGCCGGACTTTGCGGCTGTGTCTAGAAAAGCAGTGACTCTGTGGTATGTGTGTGTGTGTTAGCGAGAGGAGACGAAATGGATTTATTGACTTGTGACTTTGACTCAGGCCAATGTATCAGCGCTTGCATTATAGGGAATGATGAGACCAGAGGATGTCAGGGACAACTTAATATAGACCAAACACACACACACACACATACACACATACACACTCAAGTCTAAATGTGTAGGAGTGTGGGAGCAGACAGATAGAGAGAAATGAAAAAAGTCAGACTCCGCATTATCAGATACACTGAAGGCTGAAGCAGAGCAAGAATGACCAACTCTCACTCTTAGGAAAAACAGCCATCTACCCACATCTTTTTTTAAACTAAGGGTGTGACATAATATCTGCCATAATATTGTAATTTTTTTTTTTTTTTTTTTTTTTTTTTAACAATGTGATCAAGATTATTTACGATGAGATACACAATGAGTCCACAAGCATTTGCTATAGTATATGTTGCCTATAGAATGCAGTTCAGTGACAATTAATGACATGGAGGTAAATATGCCTTTTATGAATAGTTGTTTTTAAATTTTTGTTATTGTATCTAGATTATCCGCTGGATTTTTTAGAACTTTTTGAACTTACAAGAAAGATGAGATAGAGTCTCCGTGTTCACTGTAAACACAACACAATTCTGCATCATTTGTGCATTGACTTTGTGTGCAATCTACTCATGCGAATACTTAAATTCGCATTTGGTGTGAACCCAGCATTAGACAATTAAACAAAACACACTTGCTTTCACAGCACAGGACACAGCATCTTCGTGACATGTAAACACACTAATAGCAGAAGTGTTTGTGGCCAGGTCAGAGTGTTTATATTTCGCAGACTGGCATGGGATTATGCAAATAAGTTACTTTGATCATGTTGACATGGATTGGTAGCAAGCAACATCAACAGCAACAACAACAACAACAACAACAAAAAAGAGAGCGTCTTACTTCTCCGGGACTTTTTTTGTTAATGCATTTGCAGAATGTCTATATTGAAGGACAGCAACAATATGAACTGCAAATAATATATATTTTTGAAACCTATAGTAACTGATCTTTAAGTTCTGTAGTAACTATCACATGACTATTTCACATGATTATTCATTCATTCATTTTTTTTTTTTTCCGGCTTTGTCCCTTTATTAATCTGGGGTCGCCACAGCAGAATGAACCGCCACCTTATTCAGCATATGTTTCACACAGTGGATACCCAATTCACCTATACCACTTGTCTTTGGACTTGTGGGGGAAACTAGAGCACCCGGAGGAAACCCACACCAACACGAGAACATGTAAACTCCACATAGAAATGCCAACTGACCCAGCCGAGGCTCGAACCAGCGACCTTCTTGTCGTGAGGTGATCGTGCTACTCACTGCGCCACCGTGACGCCTACTAGTTTTATTAATGTGAACACATAGAGTTTGATAAAAACACAACAGTTAAAAATATTAGGAGATTTTTATTTCAAACGATGCATTTGTCGTTATGCATGTCTACTTTCTGAATGAATCAATTTCAGAACGAATCATTTCAGAGATTCAAGGATTCATTCATAATCACCGTCATTTGATTTAGTACTAAATTAATTGGTTGTTTTGTATGAAATGTTTCAATTAATGAGTCAATGAGTCACTCGATAAAACAGGGATTGGCCGCCACCTACTGGTAGATTTATTGTCACATAATATTTACAGTATTCTAGTAAATTATATTGTGGGTAGTAAGTATGAATAATGATGTAATTGTGAGCAAACAAATGTCTAAATAAGTTGACCCGCAAAAGAGGGCATTTTCTCTAATCTGGCCCTCCATCTATAGTTTGAGTTTGAAAAAATAAAACACAAAAAATAATAACAACAACAACAACAAAATCGTCACCTTTTTATAATTACCATTTTTGAAGAAAAAGATATATATTTGTATGACCAAAAAGACAAAACTTGAGGATCCATGCCATTTGTCTAAAAAATTAGTTTTGAAAATTGTACATTATAATAACTGAATATATCTAAAAATAAATTCATTGTATTGGCACTTGTTGTTCGCACTTCAGAGTGTATAATCAGTAAGACACTAAACAAAATGTCTGTTTTTAATTTTTAAATTAATTTTAAAACTATGGTAACTTTTTAAATGTCATGTTAGTTACCACTTTAATCTTGTATTGTCTCATTTTTTTTTTAAATAAAATGAAATAAAATTATAAATTGGCAGTTGGGTTTGTGCATATATTACCTAAATTCTGTCAGAAACAAGCCAGCATTCTTTAGAGGCCGAAACAGCCACACATGAGTAATCTATGCATATACATCTACTGTATGACTATAAGACAGCAGTGGGAAAAAAAAGAAAGAAAAAAAGAAAAAGAAACCTGATGCAACATGCAGAGATTTAAATGCAACGGCACAAAAATATGCATTTCATTAATGTTTTACATTAATATACATTTTACTTTAAACTCAAATTTTGTTTAATTGTATACACACATTTTCCCTATAATCTTAAATTTTTAAGACATTTGATTATTTTTGCTGATGTTTTTTTTTTTTTTTTTTTGCCGTAAGCTCCTGTTATTTTCTGATCCTGAAACTACTAGAATAATAAAATATTGCCACAGTCTCATTTATCTATCTTAATATATTTTTTTTTCACATGTGAAAGCACCACTCAATGGACATCTGCTGCAAAACATCCAAGAACAGGTAATACTGTAGTATGGGGAATGCATAATTAGTTCGTAAGTTAGTTGCTATACTTGTTAAGTATGGATTTAAGGATGTAGAAATAAGTGCTGTCGAATAAAACATCAATTTGGTGTATAAATTCTTATAAACAGCCACTATTTAAGAAATTGAGAATTAGTCACCATATTAAAAATTTAACTATTACTATTAAACTGGATCTATGTTTCACCACAAAGACAGATATACAGTAGATGAAGCAGAGATCCAGTTTATTAGTCCAAAATACCAAGTACGGTCATTTCACATATTTGTGGTGGTTTATTCACACCTTTCAGAAACTATGAACCACACACAAATGCCCTTACAAAGTTTGGAGTACACACACAAACACGTTTATCTTTGGGCTATTTTTGCACATCTTTTTGCAGCAAATGTGACAGGATACAAGTTAATACTGTTGTATATACTGCTATATCCACCATGATACTGTACTAAATAAAACAGATTTAATGCCCACAAACCATGACTCCTGTTGTTTGATTGAAGCATCTTCGTATATAGTAGTACTGACACTATGCGGGTGTGGTGATTCCAGCTGTTATGAATTACATAGCCTTTTTACTGTCTCTTCTTTATCACAATCATGCACTGTTTTTAAAATGTTTTAAACTTATAAAACTCATTTTTAAGATGCAGCTGATCATAGAAAGTTGGAACATATCTTTTAATCCCAGTTTTATTACAAATCCTGTTTTGTGGACATGTTAACACGTGTTACTATGGAGACATGTTAAAACGCGCCTGTCAATCAATTCGGTGGGCGGGGAAAACTATACTCCTACGTCAAGTGGGGCTCAAAATCACTACGATTTGGATCCTATTTTAATGTCAGGAAATAATAATTAAAAAAAGAGACCCATGTTTTGAATTTTCATTTCGAAGCTAATTAACTGTTTGTTTCAGTTTAGTTTTAGTTTGTTTCAATAATGGTTTTGGTAGTTTTAGTTTAGTTTTTATTTTGTGAAAACATTTCTATTTCGTTTTCACATATTTAATTTCAGTTTTATTTTTACTAATTTTAGTTTAGCAGAGCTAACAGAACATGACCAAGTTTAGTGTTTGCACAGCTTACATTAACTTATGTGCAAATCACTTAGTAATAAAAAATTAAATAATTGTTTGAACAAACACTGAATCCAGGCGTCACGGTGGCGTAGTGAGCATGCTCACCTCAGAGCAACAAGGACGCTGGTTCGAGCCTCGGCTGGGTCAGTTGGCATTTCTGTGTGGAGTTTGCATGTTCTCCCCGTGGTCGTGCGGGTTTCCTCTGGGTGCTCCGGTTTCCGCCACAAGTCCATAGACGTGTGGTATAGGTGAATTGGGTGAGCTAAATTGTAGTGTATGAGTGTGAATGGGTGTGTATGGATGTCTCCCAGAGATGGGTTGCAGCTGGAAGGGCATCCGCTGCGTAAAACATATGCTGGATAAGTTGGCGTTTCATTCTGCTGTGGCGACCCCAGATTAATAAAGGGACCAAGCCGAAAAAAAAAATGAATGAATGAACACTGAATCCAAAACCAAAGAATTCAGATGGATTTCTTCATATTAAAGATCCTATTGTATAGGCAGTTAAACATGCCCAGTTAACAATCATTCATTCGTTCATTCCTTCATTTACCTTTAGCTTAGCCCCTTATTTATCAGGGATCGCCACAGTGGAAAGAACTGCCAACTAATCCGACATATGTTTTACGAAGCGAATGCCCTTCCAGGCGCAAACCCGGTACTAAAAAACACCCATACACAATCACATTTAAACACACACACACTTATTCACTATGGCCAATTTAGTTTTTATTCAATTCACTTATAACACATGTCTTGGGGAAAAACGGAGCACCCAGAGGAAACCCACGCCACCACGGCAAGAACATGCAAATGAAAAAGTTAGAACACGTTTTATTAAAAAAGATATATGTTTTGTATATAATTTTCCACTGATGTGTTTGGCGGTAAAAGTGGCATCTTTTTCTAAACAGCCGCAGGTCGATTTTTTTCATCACTGAATGAGGGCAGATTAATTCTCAAAACAATTATTTATTCTTGATAAATTGAAATGAATAAACTAATTTATTATTTTATTTCAGCTAGTTTTCAGTTACTATTGTTGCTTTCGCTTACTTTAGTTTTTCATTTACAGCGAACTGTTTATTTATTTCATTCAACAAAAATGTTTTTTTTTTAACCAGTAGTTTTAGTCTTAATTTAAGTTTTTGTTTACCAAAATAACCTTGATTTTTATTTAATCTAACCCATATTTTTTCCTCAATGTGACACAATAAAAAAGCCACCAAAGGCACATTTTTTTTTCATGACCCTAGGCTGCGATTGACTCTTGAGGTAGCTAAGAGACAGTGGGAGAGAAAGACAAACAGGCCGAGCGGTCATGCGACTGCAACAGAGAGCAGACTGGCATTTGGAGTTTGTTTGCTAAATAATGCAGGCAAAGGAAGCAGCACAAGAGCAGACCGGCTGATCCTAACATGTTTCCCTTCGAACACGATGAAGCCTGATGAAAATTGCAAGGAAGAGGGGAAAAAAATACCCGATGCGCGCGAGAGAGGCATGTTCATGATGAATCCCCTCTAGCCATAACTTTGTTCCTCATTTCCGGAGAGGATGCATAATTCAGAGGGTGGATAAGTCAGGCCCGAGGCTGTTGTGGCATTCTGGGGCAGAGCAGGAGATAGACAGAAGGGTAGAGCACTGTCCACTATAGAGTTTTACTGTACTGAAACCTGTGGGCAAATATTGGTGAAATTCATGACTGCAAAATTAACACACAACAGTCATTTGCTAATTTGCTTGTTAACTCTGACAGCAAAACATACATGCTGGCCTAACCCATAATGTTTTGAGGGAATCAAAGACACACTCGCGCTCTACTAAACTGACTGTCTCATGTAGATGGACGTGTTTGTGTTGTGCTGATCTTCTGTCTGCTTGTATAGAGGTGCGTCAGACACACAAACACTTAGGAATGGAGATTTTACCATCTATGATGTTTACTGTTCTCAATTAAATTAGCAGTTTGTCTGGAAAGATTACAATTACTTCTTCTCCTTTTTAACCAGACAACACACCAAAACAACTCCAAAGCTGCAAAAATTACGTTTATACTTTTATGACAGTAACATTTTAGAGGGATGGCTGATATACAGTAACAGTATTATTTTATTATGACCAATAATCTAAAATAATGTTTTTAAAAATAGTTAAATAGTTTAATTCAGGGGTGCCGCAGTCCTGCAGAGGTTAGTTCCAGCCCTGCTTCAACACACCTACCCGTACCAAACAAGGACGCAATTAGTTTGATCAGGTGTGAACAAATAATGCCTAAACAAATAAATAGGAGGTGACACGGTGGTGCAGTTGGTAGCGCTGTCGCCTTACAGCAAGAAGGTCGCAGGTTCAAGCCTCGGCTGAGTCACAAGTCCAAAGACATGTGGTATAGGTGAATTAGGTAAGCTAAAATGAACATAGTGTATGTGTGTGTATGAGTGTGTATGGATGTTTCCCAGTGATTTTTTGCAGCTGGAAGGGCATCCGCTGTGTAAAACATATACTGGATAAGTTGGCGGTTCATTCCGTTGTGGCAACCCCAGATTAATAAAGGGACAAAGCCAAAAAGACAATGATTGAATAAATGAATGAAATAAATAGGATTAAAATATCTTATATTAACTTATAGCTTTTATTAATGTTAATTATATGTAAAATTATATGTATACATGTTCCCAAAAAAGTAGTAATAATAATAATAATAATAATAATAATAATAATGATGATGATAATAGCAATAATAATAATTTATACATTAGTTTACATATGCAGCATAATATTAACAACAACAAAAATTGATACAGCATATAAAATGCATAACAATAATAATTTTTATTGCTAACATAAACAATTGCTAATGTAAACAACTTTAAAGATGTATAAACGTACAAAGATTAATATGAATTGACTCATGATGGTTATTTAACTTTACATCCTGGTTAAAAATAGTTCAGAAATAAATACAAAATACGGACGACACGGTGGCGCAGTAGGTCGCACAATTGCCTGGTTCGAGCCTCGGCTGGGTCAGTTGGCATTTCTGTGTGGAGTTTGCATGTTCTCCCTGTGTTGGCGTGGGTTTCCTCCGGGTGCTCCGGTTTCCCCCCACAGTCCAAAGACATGAATTGAATAAACTAAATTGGCCGTACTGTATGTGTGTGAATGAGTGTGTATGGATGTTTTCCACTACTGGGTTGCAGCATGAAAGGGCATCCACTATGTAAAACATATGCTATAAATGAATAAAGGCGCTAAGCTGAAAGAAAATAAATGAATGAATAAATGAATACAAAATACTTAACATGCACAAGCATTTTGTAACATTGCTAATTTATGCAATTCACAATATATGTATAATAGTTATACTATATATAATAGTATTACTATATATTACTATATACTATATATAAAACTATATAAATATAATTTTTTTAGTTTATTGTTAGGGCGCCATGGTGGCCTAGTGGGTAGCACTTTCGCCACACAGCAAGAAGGTCGCTGGTTCGAGCCTCGGCTGGGCCAGTTGGCGTTTCTGTGTGGAGATTGCATGTTCTCCCCGTGGTTGCGTGGGTTTCCTCCGGGTGCTCCAGTTTCCCGCACAGTCCAAAGACATGCGGTACAGGTGAATTGGGTAAGCTAAATTGTCCGTAGTGTATGTGTGTGAATGAGAATGTATGGATGTGTTTCCCAGAGATGGGTTGTGGCCGGAAGGGCATCCACTGCGTAAAACAAATGCTGGATAAGTTGGCGGTTCATTCCACTGTCATTCCACAAAGGGACTAAGCCGAAAAGAAAATGAATGAATGAATGAATAGTATATTGTTAGTGCATGCTACCTGCTGACTGAAATGTTTACAAACTCAAATATACATTAAAGTATAACTGAAATATTGAGCCTGATGAGTTCTCAATCCATCTGCTATTGACAGGTATTAAACTGAAAAGTGTGAGGTGTGTGTCTGTTATTCACGGGACAGAGATGCTGAGGTCTTTGGCCTGTCACGTTGAGTGAAGTCATCAGCGCTGCTACACTGGCAGTAGCGAGTAATGCTGGCAGGCTGAAGGAGACGGACAGGACTGTAATGTGTATTGTCAGTAATGCAGGCCGAGGCGCTCAGGGTGAGACATGTTTAGCCCCTGCTGGACTCTCTCCTCAGGCCTGGACACATGTTTAAGAAGAGCCATGCAGACTGCCACCTTGCTCTGGATAATTCATTTAGTGTCTCTTAGTCTGACAGTATAATGCTGAGGAAATCATGTTACAGCATACAGTGACAGGCCATAACCTATTCTTACATGCACACACACACACACGTATGTGAACGCACACACAGATAGTAGTGAAGCCATAGTTGTTACATTATGTTAGTCAGTAGTATAGGGATAAAGATGGCATTTGCACATTATATGACTATAGTGGACCCAGACAATCAGTTTAAGTACTGTACAGTATTTAAGAACTTTGGGGATGTGTTATTTATTTTATTTTATTTTTTTTAACATTTGTATGATTAAAATACAGACAAAACTGGGATGTAAAGAGGCATTGTTATATTTGAAACTGTACAGTTTTTAGTTTGGATACATTTTAAAATCGAATTTATTGCTGTCTTTGTACGTAAAGCAGAATTTTCAGCATTTTCAGTAGCCTTTACTCACAACTTTGTGTTATGTGATCTTTCAAATATCAATTTTATATGCTGATTTGGAGTTCTAGAAAGAATATTTTTTATATTCATCAAAATGAAACGAAACGAAACGAAGCTAAGCAAAGCAAAGCAAAGCAAAACGATTGGCTTTTTAAAAATCTATATCTAATTTGTAGCAAACAAATCACCTTTTTAATTTATTTAGAAATGAAAGCTTGCTACCTTAAATAAATGAATAAAAAAATAAAATAATAATAATAATAATAACAACAACAACAATAATAATAATAATAATAATAATAATTATTATTATTATTATTATTATTATTAAAATTAATTCTGACCTGTTACTTTATGCCCTAATTTTGAGTTATTACGCTTTTTTTTCACAATTATTTTGCCTCAAATTTTAGGACCCTGATCTCAACTTTCAAAATTCTAGACACAAAATTCTAAACAGTCACTACTTTTACACCGACTCTCCTGTGCTAAAAACTCTGCATGCTGTGTTCATTTCCTTTAAAGAAGTCTTGCATTGGTAGGATCAATGGTTCACATAATCCTTTTATCATACAAATACCACAGGAACATTACTTTAAATCACCAGCACACAAGATACACTGCGTTTCAATAAACAATCATTAACAACCCTTCAATATTGTTTTTAAAATTTTATGATACAGGTTTCATTATGGCTTATAAGTGTAGAGGGAATAGTACAGACCGTGGAATCACTCAACTCAAGTTTCATTCATTCATTCATTCATTCATTCATTCATTCATTCATTCATTC
>CAIGQQ010037872.1:8221368-8233335 GCA_903798035.1 Danio albolineatus | reverse complement strand
ATATTATATTATATTATATTATATTATATTATATTATATTATATTATTAATTAATTTTCTTGTCGGCTTAGTCCCTTTATTAATCCGGGGTCGCCACAGTGGAATGAACCGCCAACTTATCCAGCATTTGTTTTATGCAGCGGATGCCCTTCAAGCCACAACCCATCACTGAGAAACATCCACACACATTCTCATTCACACACATACACTACAAACAATTTAGCTTACCCACTTCACCTGTACCGCATGTCTTTGGACTTGTGGGGAAAACCGGAGCACCCGGAGGAAACCCACGTGAACACAGGGAGAACATGCAAACTCCACACAGAAATGCCAACTGACCCAGCTGAGGCTCGAACCAGCCACCTTCTTGCTGTGAGCCGACAGTACTACCTACTGCGCCACCGTGTTGCCCCTATATTTTATTTTATTTTATTTTATTTTACGTTGTGTTATAATTTATTAATTCGGCTGTGCTAATGCAAAAGAGCAGAAAGTATGTCCAAAAAGTACAATTTCCTCCATAAATCCATTTTAAGTGGAAGAAAGGATATTTACAATATGTACACTATCATTACCAAGATTTGAGATCATACAAGTTGATGAATGTGATCATACATCAAAATGTTACAAAATTGAATATAAGTGCATTTCTTTGAAATTAAGATAAAATCGGAACTATTGTAAAGAAAACAGAATGAAGTGCATTCAGAAAAATGTATTAGAATACTATTGAAGAGTTTGTTTAGAGATGTATACGAAAGAAAGAATGAATGAAACAGAAAGAAAGACAGAATAATCGTATAAATGTAAAACAAACAAATCTAAAAGGCATATCCAAAGGATAAAAAAATGAAGATATGGTAAAAAGTATAACAATCTTTATACAAAAGAAAAAAGTTCAAGCATTTTCCATAAAACTCTATCATTGTAACTCCAGTAAGTGTAGTTGAACAAACATCCACATATGAATATACACACACAAAGAGCCTTCGCTTTCCACTACATTCATCATATACAGCAACAGCAAAAGGTGTAGTGAGCAGCTCTCTTTCTCACCAAAGTCCCATCATCACCAGCTTTCTCCATTACCTCTGTCAATCAGACACCCTGTTTCTCGACTTCAGCTCTGTCCTGCAATATCACACGGATGTGTGAAGAGCACCTGTAAGTACACATGTATATTAACAGCATTTCCATTCAGCGCTGGTCAATCAGGCCTGTCGGATGGAGCCGCGGCGCCTCTCCTCTCGTCAAGTACCCCGAGCTCACGCTCTGCAGCGCAGCCGTTCAGATTGCGGACTGGGCTTGTCTGACTAGATAAAAGATCGTGCGGGATTGACGCTGGGGGGACGATAGCCTCTGTGCTCTCTCCTCTCGCTCATCCCTATCCCGAAATGCTCTGTGCCTTCACTCATTTACATAACAGACTTCTGACACCTTTACTTTATTCATCAATCACAGCGCTTCTCTCCCAGTCTACCTTTTGTCTGAGCATGTCTCTGCTCCATCAGGACCTGCACAAAAGATTAATTTCACAGTTTTTTTTGCCCTCCCTGTTTCCTCCTCTCCATAATCCCTCTGCTTTTTTTTTTTAAAAAAACCTCCCTTTTCATTCTTTCATTTCAAAGATACAAAGCTCATGAAATGACAGTAGCTAGATAATGAAAACAACAATGCAAGCAATTTTTACTCCTGCAGGTCGCATCGCTGGATTTTCTCTTCCCCCGATTCTCCTCCCATTTCCGCAGAGGCGCTGCCATCTGTCTAAGGTTCACGCCGCCGTCCCACTTTTTAATCTGCATACTGGCAACACTGGGCCTGCCACCTCGCTGAATTCATCTATGCCCCTCTCCGCCACCCCGAACACTAATCTTTTGCTTCTCTACATACTTCTGAATTATTTATCAAGCTTGGAATTTCTTTTCTAGACACTCAATCATGTTCTTTTAAGAGAGAGATGAACCAAAACAACATCAAACACTGCAGATTCAGTGCTGTTATATGCACACATGCAAACTGTGATGTCATCATGCACTAAGTTCATAGTGGCTGGGTTTCAAAACATGGTTTGACTAAACAGTCAAACTAATTTTACATCAAAATGTGTCATTATAAGGTGAAAAAAATGACAGTGGACACATTTGTACTGAGAATCTGCTAGTAAATTTCTCAAAGAATTACAAAGAATTCAAAACTACCACAATGAAGTACAGAAATACATAGAAAGTAGAAATAAGTTTAATTTTCTCTGAAAAAATGCTTATTAAATGTATAATAATATACCGTAATTTATTACATGAAATGTATAAATGCCATAAACTAAATCTTTTATGTATATACAGTAAATCAGTATATACAACATTTCCTGGCCATTAATTATAATTTTAAATAATGCCATGTTTTTTTAGATAGATAGTTAGACAGATGCAAATTCAAGAATGTTCACTTGTGGACATATTTATAGCGTTCTATTATTTGCAACAGAATTATTATTTGCATTACAGAAATGATGGCATTAGTAATATAATTCACAAATCCTTCGCAGATTAAAATCAAATTATGCAATCAGTCATAATTCAGTCATATTGTAGATCTCCACGGATGTAATCTGACTGCAGGCTCTGCTTAATTCAGCGGAGTGTTTGTTAAAGTACAAAGATGGGAAAAAGTGGTAATAATAGAGAGGTGCTATTTTAAATGGTACACATCTGCTTGTGAGTGCCGTTGCTCGCAGTAATGGGTCACTGGATGCCTTTGGGCAGGGCATGGACATTAGCTCCACAGGACAGCAGGGGCAAAGCGCCTCATCCAACACCTGAACTTATTTAACAGGATAATTACCTCCGTGTGACTCTTCTGCTCTAGATAACTAACAGTGTTAAAGGTAACGCTACACAACGACCCAACGACCTCGCACCGCTCGGCATAAACACAATTAACTTGACGCAAACAAAACAGTTGCTGAATGTTGTTTTGCCCAGAAGAAGATGCCACAGATGGGTTTGTTCCACTTACAGGGTGGACTGGGACTAAAAATTGACCCTGGACCTTCTGGCACAATGCGGCCAATGGAACCAGGTCTGCAACATGATGTATAATGGCTCATTTTGTATTTTTTTAACACCCATTACAAACTTAAAATAAAACACAATTAAGCAAGTGACTTTTAGATTACTACCACAGACCGTTTACAAATGTATAATAAGATTATTGTTTCAAATAAAGTACTGTATACAGATAGACAGTATTTAAAAAAAAGTACATTGAATGTGAAAATAAAGCCAGCAGTTGTAATCACTATCACTGAAAGACTCATTGTTTCATTCATTAATTAAACAGCTTTGGAAGAAATAAACTCAGTATTGACAATTCTATGTCCAAAAAGTATGATATGTCACATAATATTGTCCTAAACGTAGCCTGTTTAAATATTTTTAAAGTGTTTACTTTATTAGCAGAGTATCGTTAGTGTCTGACCAAGACACTATATACTGGACTGTCCAGCTTAAAACAGTACTGATGACCACATTATTTGACAGTTTTACTTTAAACAGCAGGCAAATATGGCTGCATTCAAGCTTGTGTTAGGGCGTACTCACATTATGTACAGTTCCCTTTAACCGGGCCAAAGCACGCTTGTCCCCCCTTCCGTCTCCCCCGACAGCCCGCACTCTCATTGCATTCGGGCCTGAGCACGCTTACATCATTGATGATGCGCTGTTCAGTGTAAGAGAAGCGCTCTCTGAGATTTCAGTGGAGATTTCTTTATATGATTATAGCGTTTTAGTCGTTTGATATGCAGTGACACACAGTCAAATATTCCGCCGAACAGATTAGCCACTGCTGATGCTCATAAACAATCATCAAGTCCTCGTGCTGCAGGAATTAGAAGGTTTACTAAAGATGCAGCTGTTGTGCAGTGAGGGGTTTGCGTCTTTAATAATCTACGACAGTTTGCGTTCATTAAACAGTAAGAATGATTAATAAATCCATATGAAACAGCCCCCAAAAGTCACGTCTCCACTTCAGTTTTGGGCATAGGTGCGCTTTGCACTCTCACTGCAAGCGTACCGCGCCAAAGCCCAAGTGAACCGGGCTCAGGCACACCTCTTCCAACTGGGCCAGGGCCGGCTAACTGTACCATGCCTGAGCCCGATTCAGCGAACTCACACTTCTAAAATTATCCGGGAAACGGGCCTGAGCACGGTTCGGATAGCATAGTGTGAGTGCGCCCTTAAAAAATGTCACCTTGAAGTGGTTGCTTGACAAATGTGAAAACAAACAAACAAACAAACAAACATAATACAAACAAACAAACAAACAAACAACATCAACAAGAAGAAAATACACATTATTTTAATTTGATTGGCCATCTTAAACATTTAGACATTGAAAAGCACTATTAGATGTTGCACTGAGCCTAAGAGCCTGTGGAATGATTAAAAGAATTTTACATGTTATATACAGTGCTCGGCATACAGCAAAAGAGTACACCCTCTTGAATATGAATATTTTTTATTAATTTCTCAGTGAATATTAGTAAATATGTTGGTGCATTTAAACAAAACAGTTTTATTGAACAGTTATATCCATTAAATAGAACTTTGGTTGACTTTTGGTTAACTAAGAGTTAACTTTTTAGGAATAGAAAAACAATACACTTACGTTCAATAGTTATTACAAAATATATAAACTACAAAATGTAAAAAATATATATTTGTTATGTATCTTGATTTAAAGTTTTGTTTGTTAGATTAATTCCAGTTTTGACTTTTTTACTGGCTAAAACAATGTATATGCACATATATATATTTGTAAAGCATCCTATATAAAATATTAATTTAAAAGAGAGATCTGTGAGGAGTGTACTCATTTATGTACTGTGTTTATAATATATACAGTATATTTAAACAGCAATGGGGCTCAGCAGCCCGCTGAAAAAACCTCCAGTGCTCCAGATGGCCAGTCCTCCTCTACCCACCGATACAAAGTTCAAAGAAGAGTTTTTGCAGGCCCCGACCATCCCTTTGCCTTTTCTGCATCACTTTCTCTCCCTCTTTACACCTCTCAGCTTCCTCTCTCTTTCAGGGAGGAAAATGAGCGTGGATCTCCACCCACCGCAGGTGGCGCAGGGAGGGAAGAGAGGAAGCGAGCGTCTTGATTTATCGGAGGCTGTCAGCCCCTCTGAGGATTGGAGGCTACGGGAGGGTGGCGTCTCCTCCTTGGCCCCTTGGCTGGCTCTGAGGCAGACCCCATCTCTCATTAGGAGAGAGCTGCAGTTCTACTTGAAAGTGACATTCACACTCCCCTCTCCTCTCACAAATGCAAAGAGATGACAGCCCCTCGCCACTTAAAAGCCCGGGTCTCTCTTTTCAGGCCCAGGAAAACATCAATTTATTACATTAGGTTTGGCAGATATCCATATGATACCTATACGACACAAATAACCCACCCCCTTTCCATTACAAACACTAACTCACTCACAGTCTTGCTGTCGTTTCCTTCATCACCTCGATCGGCAGCCCACCCTCTCGTTCGCCAACACCTCCTCACGGCTGTCAGCCTCGCTCCAACCAAACATTTTGTTTGCTTGTCGGGATTTTAATTCACAATTAGCTCATAGAAGCATGTAAGGCAGCGGGGACAAAAGCATTTTTCAGGGGGGGAGTGTCTACAACAGGCGCTCACCTCCGGACCCTTGTAATTAATTACTTACTGAACGTTACAATGTAAATAAATGAAAAGATCTGCACAAATGTTGCCATTGACTCTAAAGTACTCATTCGTGCTAGATAATACTAGGGAGTGTAAGAAAATGAAAAATGTGAGAGTGTAAATGTTGTCAAAACCTTAAAAAAATTGTTTAAGCTTTTATTTTATATTATTTTAAAATAAGAAAGTAGGAATCGCGATGTCACACCAGAACGCATATGTCTCATATTGTAATACAACAGATTACTATATGCATACCAGTCTCAGTGGGGAAAAATAAGCAAATAAAAAAATATTTTTATACATTTATAAATTATTATTATAATTATAATTATCAACAATTATACCAAAATGTACTATACCTCTAACAACATGTTTGCAATTTATCTAATAAAGCACTTTAAATTATACATTTCATCAAATATTGTACATGTAAAAATCCTTATTATTTTTAATAAATAAATTAATAAACAAATGCATGCATACAATGCTTAGCCTATATGCGTACACCCAATTTTGAAAATGAATATTATTATCCATTTCTCAGTGAATATGTGTAATATATAGTGGTGTATTTTAACAAAACTGATTTATTAAACAGAAGTATTTATTAAAATAATATTTTTGTCACAGAACATCTTCAGAAATGGAAAGATAATATATTTAAATTCATGCAAAACATTGCAAAAATGTACAAACTACAATATTTCAACAAAATTGTATATATTTTGGTTTCTCTTGATTTTTGCTATTTTTGAAAATGTTATTTTATATTTGTTCCTTTATTTTTGAACCATTATTGTAAGGCATTTTGTTAGATAAGCTCCAGATTTGGCTTCAGTACTGACTAAACTAATGTATAAGCACAAATATAATATTGTAAAGCATCGTATAGAAAATATTAATTAAAATGAGAGATTTGTGAGGGGTGTACTCATATATGCTGAGCACTGTAGATACATACAGTTTCTTCTCCTAATCTGCAAAAAATGAATCAAACATTGCTCACATAGAGGGCAAACTATGTTTTGTCAATCCCTATACATTAGTATATGACAACTACTGGGAACTAACACCCACATACACCCAAGCAATATGCATATCAAACCTTCAGTCTGTCACTTTCTTTGAGAGCACGAAGCGACATTTTTTTTTAACTACAATGGGTCCAGTGTACAAAACCACACATTCTCTAGCCCGACTGTTAGTAGTATTGACTAATTAGCCAGTAATAATTATCCTGGAAATCAGTCTCTATTATTGAATACAATAGCAACGTAATATTCACTCAAGAATACAGAGATTGAAGAGGAGTGTTGGGGGGAGGGAAGCCATTCGCTTGTACACTCAGACCAAAAGCTGTCAAAGACAAAGTGTAGAGACGGAAAAAGCGCGAGGAGAGGAGGGGGGGAACGGCAATGATAGACACCAGAAAATGAAAGACAGAAATCAATCAATTAAGCTCGATTTGCAGAAGATGAGCCGGTGTCACGCAGAGGAGAACTTTTCGGCGACAAGGAGAAAAGTGATGAAGGTATATGCATCAGAAAGAAAAGAAGTAGCAGAGTCGCTTTCCTTCAGAGCCGTTCTCTCGCTCTCTTTAAAGATCACCGGCGTGTCAGGAGGGGGGTGGGTTGCGATATGCAAAACACGGCCTCCATAACCAAAGTAGCCTGCAAAATGAGGTGTCAGCACGCGAAGCTCATTGATGTATGAATGCGGAAAATGAAAAGCGGCAGCAGACAGACGAGGCTAAAGGTGAGACAGGCGCAATGTGAGCAGCTGTACATCTACGTCAAGGTGTTGGCGAAGCGGCCCTTTCTCTCTCTCCCCTTCTCATCCTGCTCGCTCTCTCTTCTTTATTTATTTATTTCCCTCTATCTATCTCTTTTCTCCATTGGAAGGGCCACAGCCTAACAAGGAACACCGGCCACAGGACATTGAAGGAATGCTACTCAGGGAAACAATCCCGTTCCCTGTGGAATACTAACTAAACTTGAATGAACCTGATAGTCTCTCTCTCTTTCTTTGCTGCAGGCCTCATCTGCCATGTCAAAATATATCATTCACGTTTGTGTGTGCAAATTTACATTTCTGCCTATATGTTGGGAATGACATTGCCAGGCTATTGTTTTAACTTCTTATCGTTTTTTGCCTCTGTTGCAGAAACAGAAGAGAGGGAAATAAATAGCTTCGTTCTGGAAGCCATTTTGAATACCATGCTCACTTGAGTTCTGCCAATGTATGTGGAAGTGTTTTTGTACAGTACAGGCTTTTGAAACACCATTTACAAAGTGCTTTACATATTTGTGTGCATATTATGCATGATTAGGTTAGAAGATAGAAATATTAAACTATGCAGGTGTATGCTGTAAACTAAATTTACTGTTTATATTCATTGGAGAAGGGGTTTCTATAAGGTGACGCCAAGAGCCTTTTCTGGCTAGCAAGTTTAATGAGAATATATAACAATAATATTGGTGAAGCTCAGAGAATACATTTAAAAAGGAATAAGATGATCCTATAAAATACATTTCGAAAGATACTGTACAGTAAGTAAGTAAAAAAAATTAAAGCAGATTTTGTGTTTCCTAAATTATGTATTTATGGCTGTTACAGTACTGTACTATACACATTTGTTATCTGTGACTTTTAAACTCGACACACAGTAAAGACCAAATTGATACAATAAAAATGTACTTACATACTTACAGACACACCAGAAATGCTAAATTAAAATTATGAACTTACCATATTGATCATATTTTGTTGTTGTTGTTGTTGTTGTTGTTTTTGTTGTTTTTGTTGTTGTTGTTGTTGTTGTTGTTGACATGACAGACCAGAGGTTTTCAGGCTAGGTCTACGGAAATGGGTTTTCCTTAAATCAGGATTGTCTTATTTGGGGAGTTCAAAGAATCTAAAAAATAAAAAAAAACAATAACAATACATTAAAATCATCTGTCCAATCCAACTGTATTCATTCATTCATTCATTCATTCATTCATTCATTCATTCATTCATTTTCCTTCATCTAAGTCCCTTTATTCATCATGGGTCGGCACAACGGAATGAGCCGCCAACTTATCCAGCTTATGTTTTACAAAGCAGATGCCCTTCCCGCTGCAACTTAGTAATGGGAAGCACCCATACACTCTCGCATTCACAAACATATACAGCCAAATTAGTGTATTCAATTCGCCTAAAGCGCATCTCTTTGGACTGTGGAGGAAACCCATGCAAATAGGGAGAGAACATACAAACCCCACACAGAAATGAAAACTGATCCAGCCTAGCTTGAACCAGTGACCTTCTTGTGGTGAGGTGACAGTGCTAACCACTGAGCAACCGTGCCACCCCTATTCAACAGTATTTCAGCACAAATTCAAAATAGATGACAAGAAATGAACAAAACTTTCCATATTACTGTTATGAAAATAGGCCTAAATTACTGCAGTTTTTCTTCTACTGGTGTCTTTTTTATCTGTTTATTTATTTTTATTGTTATTATTATTATTATTGAACCAAATAATAGCTATTTTATCATGAATACCGCAGGTATGTTTACTTTTGTAAGCATACCTGATTTCCATTGTAAATTCTGGGTCCTGAAGCAAAATCATTTGAGAAGCACTATCACACACTGCCAAGAACTGCTTCTTATTGATGGTCAAGCCTGGCAGTCTTCGAAACAGCACATGATGCTGCTTTCATTGAATTGGAAGGATACCTGCTGACAGCGGACTTAAAGGAGCTCCTGGCTGAGCTATCACTGCCTCACTGTGTTTGTGTGTGTTTGCCTGCCTGTGTGTGCGTGTGTGTGTGTGTGTGTGTGTGTGTGTGTGTGTGTTTGTGTGTGTGATTGATAAAACAGATCAGAGGAAGCTTGTCTTACACAGAGTTTGTGATGTTTGTAATGCTTGTTTCATTCCAGCCTTATCGCATGGGATTTTAGAGATCTAGTCCATCAGTCCGACAACAGCATCACCGTCACATAAAATCACCAGAAAGCTTAGATGACCAATGAACCTTCATATAACATTTTCTTTCATTTATGATTTAAAATATGTGAAGGTATTTATTTTCAATAACACAAAGGTCACCTTTATACAGGAAAGGAAGTCTTGTATTTGACCCCTTGATGTGTAATATGCTAATAAATTAACAGATTCATTTGAATAATAAAAACAAGCACATTTTTTCAACAAATACTTGCTGTTTGAATGAAACCATTGGATTTTCTCTGTAATTCTGCAAACTAGCCTTTTGGCTAAATGTATGGTGAACAAAAATTTCAAACCCAGACACATGCTAACTGGACTGAGCCTTCCTTTGGCTTTCTGTGTCAACGTCAATGTTCATGAATAATGTTTCAGAGAAAAATATGTGGTTCTGTGTAATCTAAACGAACGTGATTTATACCTAATTTGCTGTTGTAGTAAAACATCTTAGCAATTTATTAGTGTTTACAACAGTACAAATGAACAATTAGCTAAGAAGTTAATTTCCAGAACTGATTGTATACAGACAATGCAATATCATGCAATGTCTTCTGGAGTCAATAGGGTATATGCAGAAGGACTTTTAGTTTGTCAGTAACCTGGGTCAATCGCTTCCGGTGAACTGTATGCCATTACAAAATCGACGCGTTTAAGGTTTGTTTTCTTTCAAAATCAGTGATCTCCACTGGCTGAGTGATATCCGATATAAAGTGGGCCTCAGATTGTACAAGAAGCACTGCATTAAATTACATTTTCCCTCGCCATGTCTTTAAAATATGAACATTTATTTTACCCCAGTAAATTCAATGGAGCTTCTGTGCTAGCCTGCTAATCCTGACGGGCACATGCATGTAAACGTCTTTTTATCTCGTACTACGCTTGAGCAACTAAATGAATGCCAAAGTTTATTTAACTGATTATATTTAATTACATTACAACATCAATGCTGTAAAAGGAACCTTATAAAATGGAAAAAAGTCACATTAACCATTGACGGGAAGTTTATCAGTATGGAAAGATGCACTAGCTCTGCATATATCCTATTATGTATTCTTTTTATTTTGATGGCTGTTAGGCAGATGCTTCACCATTGAGAATGTTTAAAAAAACATTATTTCCCATAATCCAGATTCACACTCCAGGTTGTCAGTATCAAACACTGACAGTGTAAAAGTTGCCAAACATACAGCCAAACAGGAAGAATTTAGAGTGTTGAACTTTAACTTCAAATTGTGTGCGTTTTGCAATTATTACAGCTCATTGATAACATAAACTATGCATAAATACATGTCAGTGGCAACATTAAATCAAAAAGGCCAGACTCGTCGTCCTCGTCAGGCCTTCAGAAATTGTTGTGCTCGTCGGGTAATTTGCTCTTTTGTCAAGGCGGCTGATGCGGTAGCAATTTGCATGTCTCCTCCGTGAAGAGCTTTGAAATAAAGGATGGTCGCTGTAATGCACTAAGTGTTTGTGCCACAGCTGATTGATAAAGTGAAGCCCTCTGTTGTGCAACACTCATCACTGGCCAGAGGGTTGCAAACAGAGGGGAAAAGAAGGGAGGAAAAGAGGGAAAGAAAGAGAAATGACACCGTATGCAAATTAAAAGAGAGAGAGAGAGAGGGAGAGAGAGAGAGGATGACAGAAGAAAATGAGTTACACACCCTCTGCTCGGGAGGCTTGCGAAGGGGCGGCGGGGAGGGTCTGTGGAGAGAATGGAGCTGAAATGAGTTGTTTAGGTATGCTCCTGGGTGCAGGACTTGTAAAGCAGATGTCACTCTAATAATGCGAGCTGGCGAACACGCTGGGCCTAAACCCAGCAGGATGAAGCTTCAAGCCCCAGCAATGGCAGCTAATGCCATTTTATGAGGTGCCATCTTATAAAGACAATGCCCACCTCATGCCATGCGCTTAAGCTAGTCAGCTGCAGGCACCAGCAAGCATTTGCTGCAGGGATTTCTATTTATTATTTCATAAGCCTCAATTTTGAAATCTGATTCCCACCACCCATTTTACTAAAGCCATCGTTTTCCATTTTTTCCTGGACAAGTGCTTCTTCATGTCCTCTTGCCGAACCCTGGGCTCAAATGAGAACAGACCTCGCAAAACTTCCTAAACTACTTCCTACAAGTTGTAGTTTCATTTGCATTCAAATGAGGCAATCATGTTCTTTCTTTCTTTCTTTCTTTCTTTCTTTCTTTCTTTCTTTCTTTCTTTCTTTCTTTCTTTCTTTCTTTCTTTCTTTCTTTCTTTCTAT